>CM021107.1:266472942-266583943 GCA_007115665.2 Sequoiadendron giganteum
AATCTTATTTTGTCAAAGTTTGAAGTTTGGTTTTAGACTTTAGAGACTCAAGAATTCACTAAAATTAAGGAGGACTAATAGGTATTACTTATTAGGGAATTCAAATTTCACAACTTCACATTTGTACAAGCATGTCTACCACCAGTACCACTAGTGCAGGAGCACCTAGGTTACCATAGGTTGTCTAGAAGGTCATGTTTGGGAAACTTGTTTAGGCCTATTTGTCTATCTATTCTGGTTCATTAGGTTTGTGCCTTAGTGGCATTTGTGATCAGGTGTTGAGTTGTTGAAGGTCATGTTGACCATAGCAGAGGCTTAAAGGTTTTTTCTCAAGCAAGGTTAAGGGCCTTTTAGACCCTTTTAGGTGTTACTTTTCTAAATGTTTGAAAATAAAGCTTAATGTAAGCGACAAGTGGCCAAGGAGTGACCTAAGGAGGGGTAACTGATTTAGAGACCCTATTTAAGGGTGCTCTCGAGATGAGAGAAAGGTTGGAAGCATTTGGATTATTTGAAATTTTGAAATTCAAGTGACAACAGTTGTGTTAATGTGAGAGTTTTTTATTTTTGCTTAGAAATAGTGCTTCAATGAATTGAATGTGATATTGTAGATAGTGTAGGATGTAGAGGAGTTCTCCTTCAAGCTTTGTGTGGCATTAGATTGTTAGTTTGTTCAGCCTAAATTGAAGGTTGAGCCTGTGTACGGATAGTTGAGGGTTAAGACCCCTAGAATATTGGAGTGGTGGGCATATGGACCAGGAACCCCAAGGAAAGATTGGGAGTTCTTTGGGAAACTTTAGAGAGCTAACCTGATTTCTCAGAGAGGGAGGCCTAATTGGGGCTCATAGGGCTAGTAGCTTTAAAACCCTAAATGAGGGTTTTGGTGGAAGCGATCAGAAAATGGAGTTGGATGGACCCTCAAGATTCATAGTGGGATGGATTGAAACTAGTAGAATCATAGTGGGGTGGAGTGAGACACCATAGGGGTCTTCCAGGTAAGACCTCGGCAGGAATCAGTGATTGATTCCTCCAACCTCACTATCAACCACTAGAGCAATGTCCGATAAAAAAATATATTATGCAGAATTGCTTAAAACCCCAGGTTTCACCAATGGGTACCATGATATTTATGATCCTGAAATCTATGGTAGGCGTACCTCAGAACTTAGATTTTCATCTCAGAATAAGGCTGAAAAGAAAACAAAAGTTAATAGTGTCAGTGCACCGTAGGTAACTGGATTAGGGCGCATGATGTTACATGAAGTTTTCCCTTGCCCAGAATTTATCATGGTCTGTGCCAAAAATTATGATAATAAGAAAAGAGAAATTGTAAATAAAGATAACCAAGAAGAATTGTTATCCATTAATGCGAAAGAACTTGGAAAAGTGTTGGGGTTTACAACCGAAGAATTTGGAAACCACCACATTGACCTAGAAAAGCTTGCTAGTGATTATGAAGCAGTGGAAGAAAAGGTGAACAATGATTTCTTAAATAATATAGTTAAGGATAGAAACAAATTGAAAGGTGATTAGAAGCCTCCTTATAATTTGGATTTTTTTAAACCATGGGTTCAAGATACTATTTCCATGCTAGCATTTTGCCTCGGTCTGGATAGCAATTTGGAAGTGGGTGCAAGCCTCCTTGAAATGGTATATAATATCCATTATGCTGATGAACATGTCAAATATAATTATACTCAGCACATTGTAGAATCCATGCATAAACAATTTTTAATGATTAAAGCAAGTTCCATGAAGACATTTAGGTTCACAACCTACTTGTGCTATCTTTTTCTATTCAAATTTAGAGGAATGTTTCAGACCAACAAGCTTTATATTCAGCCCTACAGTAATGCAAAGGAAAATAAAATGGCTCTAGTATATGAATGGACCACTGAGATAAGGATGCATGATTCTCGAAGGAACTACAGTCATTTTGTAGACTAATTTTTGGCTCCATTGCATCAAGTAATTACAAATAATCCAATGCCTAGATTGCCTATGTCATGTAGAAACTGCATGCAACTAGGAAAAGAAATACAATTGGTTGATTGGTACTTAATGGAAGAATATACTGTGCTAAGATTTTATGGATTGGGAGTACAGCCATACAAACTTCCAATACATGTGACAAAAAGGGTTTTTGTATTGGAATATGTAAGGCAGTTGCAGAGTGTTGATGAACTACTCTTTCTCAGTCAACAAAAGAAGACCTTATTTCCTTCTTTACCTTTTCCATGTGGAGGGTTCACATTCGAGAGAAAAGAATTTAGTGTGGCACATAATCTTTTGATTTTTTTTGCATTTGATGCTATTTGTCACTGGCAGTATGATCCATGTGACATCATTAAATCAATGATTGTGGCCAATAGGAATGCTGCAAATAGAATTCAACATCAAAGTAAACCTTTGCTTGAAAACTTGAGAAAGAAGGATTCTTGGGATGAGGTCAAAATAGCAATGGAGAAAAGTGCTGTTGAGAATGGTATTTCTTTTGAACAATTGTCAAGCAAAATTATGGCATTGCACCGAAAGACAATCAAGACATACAAAAAAATTTATGAAAAATGTGATAAACCATCTAGTAGAGTAAAAATTCCAGTTTCTCTAGAGAAGGATGTTATAGATAAAAAATGGTCATGATAAAAAATTATTTCCTTTTGGTCTATGAGGAAGGACATAGGAGAAGAAAGAGCTCTTGCAAAGTATGATGATAATGAAGAAGATGAAGAGTTTAGCAAAATGTGGAATATAGAGCATCCTGATGAACATGATGAATCTGATGATGATATTGATATGGAAGAAGAAGAACAAAGCCATGCCAATTACAAACCTATTTTAAGTGAGGCCGCAAAAGAAGAATATGCTTCAACATATACTACAGAAGCAGCCATACTTCAAAAAATTGGTTATGAAGGTGGTCCTTTGGGGTCCAAAGGACAAGGCCCTTCGACAATACAAAGTGTTGAGCATAGAAAACCAGTTGATAAATCTGGCCTTGGGTTTGGAGGTGAAAAAGTAGACCAAGGGGATACAAGACAAAATCAATTTGTTAGAGCTTCTAGTCCTCATCCTCATGGTCAAATACAATCACAACTAGGACATGCCCTTGGTGGATAGCTTAGTGCAACTGGGAGTGCCATTGGTGGTGATGGTATGGGTAGTAGTACTAGTAGTGGTCAACATGTGCTACAACAACAAATTACACACAATACTAAGAGGAAAACAAAAAAAGATACCATAGAAACACCAAGTGATCAAGGCAATCAAAAGAGGCAAAGGATTTTGACAGGTCCAAGTCACACTATTAGTGGATCCACCAGTACCACAAAGGAGTTATTTCCAGGCACTCCCCCAATTCCAATTAGTGTGGGTGTGACATCATTAGCAACTGCAAGTGCTCCTATTCCTTCGCCATTCAAGCATTCCATTGTTCCTGCCTCCCCAGGTTATGATTTCATTGAAGAGTTTAAAAAGAAATCAGACTTGAATAAAAAAGAAAAGAAGCAACTGATAGAGAGTGTATCTGCTGTAACTTTAGAGATAGCAACAACCATGGTATTACCCACATTTGACACAAATAAAGAAATCATGGAGTACACAATTGTTGTTCCCACAGTTCAAAAAAACCAACAAATCAGATGGATCAATCTGAATACCAGGTAACCAATTTTCAATTGGATTTTTCTGGCTTGAAAAATACTGACAAAATTAATGTATCAAAGAAGAACAATGAATTGGTGTACACATCATTGCTAAAGCAAGATAGAGAGAAGAAAAGGTTTCAGACCCAAATAGAAAAATTACAAGTAGACCTAGCAAGTGAGAAAGCAAACAGGAAAGCAACAGACAACAAGAGCAATGAATTAGAAAAAAGAATAATAAAATCTGCCTCTACATCTACAAGCAAAGAGGATAAATCAAATGAGAAAGAAGTGAATGACCTGAAGCGAACGCTAGATGAGAGCAACAAGAAATATGATGAGGAAAAATCCACTTCAAAAAAATTAAGACTAAACATTGCAAATGGAAATGCATAGTGGGAACAAAAATTGGAGAAACAGAGAAAAACAATTGAAAGATTGGAGAAGGAGTTGACGGAAGCAAAAGAAGAAATTAAGTCTTGTCAAAATAAGTTATCTGCATTTTGTAGAGATATGGTGACGCATATGAAACAAAAGATCTGGGATGAAATAATGCAGAGGTTTGATCATTTGTGTGACATGTTTCAATTGATTGATGCTATCAGAAAGCATTATAAGAAGCTCAACAAATATTTAGTGGACAACAAAAAGGTGTTGGAATTAGAGAAATCTACAAATGAAGTTCTACAAACAGTCTACAAAGCCATTGACAATGATCTAAAATCAAAAGGGATTACTAATCAGATTGAAACCTCAATGAAGTTGTCATCTATCATTGAAAAGTGTTCGAGAATGTCTGGAACAAAGGAATATTTGCATTTGGTTGCAGAAAAGATGAAGGTGGTGGATGAAAAGGTAAGGAACTTCACAGAGCTTGGTTTTCTAGAGGCTTTTGACACAAATGAGTGATTCATTGGAAAGGATGGTTTCAGAAAGAAGATGGAAGGTGCAAGGAAGATTGATTTGGACCAGTTCCCTCAAAACCCAGATGTGAACTATTTTAATTTGGATTCAATCAGAACACTGATAACCTTGAATGTAAAATTGACTGAAGAATTCAAGGCAGGTTCCACTTCTAATTACAATCATGAAATGTTAACAAAACTTCCAGTCAAACAACATCAGTTAGAACAAATGGAAATTCCACCTCCTGAAGAGTGGAAGTTGCTAGAAAAGGTGATACAGTGGCTTGATTTTTTATTTTCAACCATTGATAATATGAGTTTCCAAGTTCCAACTCAACTCTATTCAAATTTGTCTTTGGGCATTGGCAAGATTTTGCATTGCCAGTGCCAATATGTACTCCTTCATGTGAAATTCAATTAAAAATATCAAATTCAGACTTCAATAATGTGATGATGTTCAATTATCTGTATTATTTATTTTATCATTTGAACTACTGATGAACTTGATGGAACTTCTAATTTTGCTCTCTGAATTCCTCTTTGTCTTGACCTTGTCCTGGTCTGTCAATATGTCATATTGTTTGGGAAAGAACCTAAGGTTGGGGTTTATATTTTGGTTTTCATGAAAATCCTCATGTCGTATGTAATACCTTGGGTGAAAATCTATTCGGATGTTACCTTTTTTGGGTGGGTTTTGTTGGTGTTTTTTAACATAAACCAAGTTTGTCTCCTAATCTACCTATGGAATTGCTAATTCCAATCAAGGGCATGGGGTGATTACAACATTATTTTGTAACTTATGATAGTCATTTTATTTGCAATTTGGCAGAAAGCTCTAAGTAAAGACATACAAACACATGACTTCACAAACTTGTACAATTTAAACCAGTGCCATATACCATTGGGGAGTCAAATTCACAAAAATTTAAAATTTAACAACAGATTCAATTTTTCAAATACATAGCATATAAGATCCCTGACAATATTGCATTACAATAGTGTCAATCCATATCCTAACCCAATACTTCTTACTAAATCCCTTTACAAAAATATCCATCCATGATTCCATCCAAGCATTTTAATTAATTCCTTGAATTAAAGCCAAAATGGAAAACATACACACTAGAGCACTGAGCAGTGAGATGAACACCATAATCCTTGATTATACTATTCAAAATTATGATATGTTTATACAAAGGAGAGACATGAGCTCGAAATATAACATCATAACTCAAATGCTAGTACTGTTGCGAAACATCAAATCTTCATAGACCTAGAACCTGTTCTGCAACTATACCTAGACTCGACCTCAAAATATCTGACTTGCCAACCCCTATTTCTGGCCTTGAAATCCTTCTTATAGAAAATGAAGGAGCAAACAAGCATCAGGCCAAAAATTACACATGTTATTGGTCAATTATTTATAGACCATAATCAGTTATACTATAACCGCTAAGCTGTTAGTTGTCGGTAATAGACACTGTTTTACTCCTCTTCGGTTAAGTACTTGTCCACCCATTTCTAGTATTCCTCATCTGTTGGCCAGTTAAAATTCACCACCTCGATCACCCTACTATCGTAAGGTGTGTACTTCACCACAACCTGGTTAGCCTCTCTCTCAAAAGACTCTAAGAATATGCTGGTATTAATTATTTTATCCATACTGCTCACCAGCAAGTCATAGTCCGAGCCATCACAAATCAATATGATTTGTGCATCAATAACCTCTTATGCCCTATCTTGCCACTGTTGCAATGTCTTAATATTTCCCTATGCATTATATCTGGCAGAAAAGTATCATTCCAGTCATCAAAACTCTTTACCAGTTCTCTAATTTTTCTACTCAAATCATCAAGTAGGACCTGGAATCCCTTCAATGATTTCACAAAATTTAGAGTAGGCTTCAATGACTGAGGCCTGTTGTCTACATCAAACCTGGAAGACTTAAACATAACATCTAAATCAGTGGCCTGAGGGATCCACTTCTCAACCAAAGGCATAACTAATTCTCGATCTCTGTTAATGTTTTTAATTCCACCCAAGAACAAAAAATACAAAGAATGTATAGATGGCAACCTACAATCAGCCTTCTCATTTAGATGCCTCAAAACGGTGTCACCACCTCATTGTGTTTAGCAATTGCATCATCCTCACTTGCCTTTAGGGCAACCTGCAATTCTATGATTTTATTCAACATTTGCTTCTTGGTAGGATCCACAGAATACTCAACTTCCTCTTTAACTGACTCTGGTGCAAGGCTAAGAGCAGGTGTCCAAATGGGGGACCCAGGAGTAGAAATGATTGGGATATTAAGGGGAACTGACCCTGAAGTATTGGGTAGTGCTCTGATACTAGGGGCACTGGAGGATTCTCCTACCTGCCCATATTTCAGTCTATCTACTTTAGACTGCAGCTCAACATTCCTCTGTTGTATTCTACTATATTCCCCAATTATCACGTTGTATTTCTCCATCAGACTCTTCTTTTCAGCTTCCTCCCTTTCAGCTGTCTTTTGGGCCAATTTGGCCACATTCAATGTCAAGCTTGTGGCTTTTGTTGTTGAGGTTTCAGAAGCTCTCTTGATGATGAGCCCTCCCCTTAGACTTGGGCCAATATCAGCCACATTTGGTTTTCTACCCTGGGGTGCCAATGCCCATATGGCCAGAGTTTCATATTCCTCACTAAAAGTAGAGTCTTGCAGAGCTGCCTTAACCTCTTCCTCACTATTTTGCATAGGATGCTTGGACTATAGGATAGCATTGAATGCTACAGCATTAGCTATGTCCCATTTAGGCAGAAATAAGACACCATCCTGAGTCACAAGTCTCCTTCCCTCCTTAGGAGTAATGCTCTTGAATTCCTCCATTAGTTTGGCCTTAACTTCATCATCATTCTCCTGTTCAGACCTATCAGGTCTTGACTCTCTCCTTCTCTTGCATTTATCCTAATATTCCTCTAATTTCATTCTCCAAATTAACTGCAAGAATACAAGAGTCTTCACGAAGGCATCGTCATCCAGGAATGCCTTGTAGGCCTCCATCCTGGCATCCTGCACACACTGCCCCTTTATATCCATATCAGTTAACACCAATTGTGTTGTTCTAGGAGGAGAAGGGATACCAACCTGCATGTCTTGATCAATTATAATTATTTCCTCCATCAAAGCCTCTTGTGTTTCCTCAACCCTTTGCCTCTTTAGGCTTGGCTCTGATAGTAACTCTACAGGATCATTTCTCAGTGGTGAATCTAGGTCCACAATCCTTATCCCTCCAGGTTTCCTGATCCCTTGACCTGGTTGTGATGATGCTTGCATTATTTGTTTTCCCCTTTTATCTCTTGCCTCCTCATCGCTACGATCATATCTCTTCCTCTTGTATAGAGGCATGTCCTCTGGTGGCTGATAAGTGTTGGAGTTGAGAAAATACAACTTCATAGGAGCCCAGTGACCTCTGCAAGCAAAGAATACCTGTTACAAGGAGAAACAAAGAGAAGCAACAAAGAGAATGCTCAAGAATATGGAGCAATGTATTCACCCAAAATGTAAAATGAATAATGATACAAAAGATAGTTTTCAACCACATATAGGTGAAAACCCTAAAAAGGAAAACCCTAGGCTTGCACATTAATAATTAATAAAGTAATTAATTACTATGCACCTAATGTTAGCTTAAGTGTAAAAGAGGTAAAAAAGAACTTTAAGTAATTAAACAAATATTATTTAATTAATAAAGTAAATAACCAATTACTCTAACACCCCCCCTTAAGCTAGACTTAGGGAGAAGCTAAAACCTAGAAGAAGCTACTGAAAGAAAAAGCAATGGGTCCCAGCAACAAGGCCAGATCAGGTACCCATGTACAAAATCAATGCAAAATAAATGAAACGGGGTAAAGGAGAAACCTAGTGGGAACAAAACTCCTCCCCAAAATAGAATGCAAGGAAGGAATGCAATGCACTAATGAATGAAGGATAGGAGGTGGATAACATGATACCCCCCATAGACACCTTCTATCTTATAAGTACATGTACAATGGTCTCCATAGGAGAGATAGAAAGAGAGAAGAAGGCCCCCCCATAATGAAGAAACTCCTGTCACAATGGTAGATGCCTGATGTAGAATCCAAAAGGAGATCCTGAAGTAGAAAATGATATTCCTCCCCTTGGGAAGAAACGGATCCAAAGGACGATGTCGAAGAAACCCTATGAAGAGTGATGAACCAATCTGTCTCAAGATGTGTGCCATGATAGGATGCTGAAGAATCTCACTGTCTGAACTGAAACAAATGATGTCAAATCCAAACTAATCTAAAGAATCCTAAAATGCAACCTCTGAATGCGCGGATAATGGTGGGCAAATAGTGATAACCTGACTGTCAAGGTAGAGGAGATGAATGTCCTCAAAATAATCCTCCAAATCTACAATATAGGACTCCACAAACAAGAAAGATATGTCTACAACATAAGAGTCCAAAGTAGCTATGTCTGGAAGATGTATGATTCCCTACTGCACTGAATCAATAACAACAGGAGATGTTGATGAAGTCTCAGTCTAAAGAGTAGGAACTGTGAGACAAGCCTCTGATCCATTGGAACATGTAAGGGTGTCTAAATACTCAAGCTCCTCTAAAGTATCATGATCAAAGGGTGTATTCTCTCTCCAAGCAAGGGTAAGAGACAATCTGAAGCAAGATCCTCTGGGAATAGAGAGAGAATTGGGTCTCTATAGATCTTCCAAAGATGTGTCCAAAGTGGGTGAGGACAATCAATGTCCGATATAGCCAACACAGTGTCATGATCAACACTAGACAATATAAGTCCTACTATGTGATTTCTAATGATGTCCCATGCTAATTTTCCCTCTAAAGTGGCTGGTTTAGGTATGAGATCATACAAATAAGGCAAAAGATTAAGCCACCTACAATGTGTAAGTATACCCTTTGCCCATAATTCATAATTACCCCGTTCCAGAATAACAACTGAAGGGTGAGTGGAAAACCCATGATAACTCTTCAAATGAAAAAAATTGAGAAATCTGACCTTACAGTATTTAGATCAAATTAATATAACCCATTCCACGCAAACAAAATCCATGAAGGAGCCAGAATGACCAAGTAATTGAGCAAAGTGTAAAAACACACAAAGCTGAATAAAAAAATACTTGGTAAATATTCTGATAAAATAGAATTTATATTTGGAAAGAGCACTGTAACACCTTTCCAATGCCTATTTGTTTGCACAAAACGGAGTTCGGACGCAAAAGATACGCCCCGGGGAGTGAAAAACTCAAGTTCTGACTTTGACTAGCAAAAACGACTACAAAATGACAAAATCAGAAAAAATTACTAGTACCATTGGAACGGCGTTGGAACCAGCTTTCCGATGATATCTCATTTTTGAAAATCCAAGAAAAAATTCCCATTTTATGCCCAATTGAATGAAAGTTGCTCCAAGGTGCCCAAGAAGACCCCCATGACCCTCAAGGGCTTAAAAAAAAGGCCCCTGGTCCTATCAGTGACCAGGGGTTTCGCGGCCAGGAGCTAAGTCTGAAGCCCTTGGTCACTAATGTGACTGCGGGCGGGTGATGGAAGAGCCGACAGGGGGTCGGCGGAGGTTAGAGTCTATGGGGTCAGCGGAGTTCGGCGGTGGAGCGCGGAGCGAGGGCGGCTGAGGGCAGTGTGGCGGACAGAGGGCGGTGCGGCGGACAAGGGCGGCGCGATGGCCGAACGGTGGCCGCCAGGCGGCCAAGCGGTGGTGTGACCTAGTGTGTGTGGGTAGCACACAAAATATTAAAAAAGCCTTAGGTTTTATTTTTTATTTTTTTGATTTTTGCTGCGGACGACCTGTCTTGGGGCCATACGGCCAAAACCCTAAAAAAAATTTTGCTTCTCTGGTTGACTATAACCAAAATCGACGAGTTGACAGTCGATTTAGGGGTTTTTGGGTGTTGCGAATCCAATGGCACTGTCCGTTTGGGCCCAAAGTGAACCCAAAATTAGGAGTATGTTGAATTCACAAAAAAAACCTTAGAACCCTAGATCTGCTTCCAATGCATAAAACTCAAAACAAGAACAAGTAGCTGCAGATCTGAAGCTCTGATACCATGTTGGAGTTGAGAAAATACAACTTCATAGGAGTCCAGTGACCTCTGTAAGCAAAGAATACTTGTTACAAGGAGAAGCAAATAGAAGCAACAACGAGAATGCTCAAGAATATGGAGCAATGTATTCACCCAAAATGTAAAATGAATAATGATACAAAATATAGTTTTCAACCACATATAGGTGAAAACCCTGAAAAGGAAAACCCTAGGCTTGCACAATAATAATTAATAAAGTAATTAATTATTATGCACCTAATGTTAGCTTAAGTGTAAAAGAGATAAAAGGGAACTTTAAGTAATTAAACAAATATTGTTTAATTAATAAAGTAAATAACCAATTACTCTAACAATAAGTTGGCCTTTTTTCTTCAGGGCTCGCCTCCGGTCTTTGAATTTGCAAGTCCAGTTCCAAATTGACTTTCTTAGTTTTCAAGGTGCTCATGATATCTTTTAAGTTATTCATTAAGAAATCTATTCTTTTGTGAAATGGAGTGAACTCCATCATTGGATCATATTTTGGATCCATTTTATGCACTATAGCCAGCAGTTTCTCATAGGCAATCAATTTCTCTTTATTCAATTCCTGCCTACTCAAATCAAACTCATTTCTAATTAGATCCTCAGGAAAATTGAAAAAATGTGCAAACTTGCCACCTTTAATTCATTGCTTGAATAGGGCAAATAATCCCTCGAGGTCATGCTACCTCTTAGATCCACTCTTTAAATGATAATCGTCAAAAAATTTGTCAAAGTGGACCCATCCTCCCTTGGAAAAGACAAAATCAGAAACAACAGTATAATCAGGAAATAAAGTCCCTTTTCCTTTCCCTATCAAAATATCCTCATGAATGCAACCTAGCTGCCACATGACCTTGGCAAATCCCATCCTTGATGGTACATTATATGGGAGAATGTGAGGAGCTCCTTGGAAACCATAAACCCTTAGGACAGTGCTTACGGGGTATAAGATGATGTCACCCCAATTGTGGCACACCTTCAAATCAGACTTCCTCACTTTGGGTCAGAGGAAATCATGCAAATCCTTAGGGACCCTTGGCACATTTACCACCAATCTAGCTCTAAGTCTGGAAGCAAAATAGTTATCAAATTGCACAAAGCTAGCACCTCCCCTGTTGCAAGACAAATTTGCACTCCAAACCTATACTGGTAATCTTTCTCCATTCACTTCTTGCCTCAACACCATTTTCTCTGAGAAGAAGTCGAAATTCTTGTACAGGAACATATGCATTAATAGGGAGTACCAAAAGAAAGGAGTACCAGTGTCCCCCATATGCAACTTCAATAAACCCTCATGTATCTTTTCAGCAAGAAAAGATGCATAGTTGTACAATACAAAAAAATTAGGATGCTGAATCTGAGCCCCCATAAACATATAAGCAATAGGCATCATAGTATTAGGGCTGAAACCTAAAATCTGGCAAAGTGAATAAAATGTTGCCAAGAAGTGATCAGCAAAACAAATCAGCCTGATAGGCTCTTGATCAATTGGGTTGATGTGAATCGTTGAATTGCCTGCCTTGGCTAAATGAGGAGGAAGCAATTTTGATCTGAAAAGAGGCTTTGAATTGGCATATTCCTGCTTCATTTCCTCAAAATCTACCCAGACTAAGAATGGGCTATATTCACTCAAATCAAAAACCTATCAAATCTCATATGTATTTATATTCAATAGAACCCCACCATCATTATCCTTGATAATCCTTGTAACAAGATCATATCGTGCTGCCACTGCTCTGAGTAGGTCAATATCAGGAAATACATTTGGTACAACTAGTTTCCCCATATCGTACTTCCAGCCATTATAGAAAGGATGAGGCGCATTTCACTACCCATACCATCTCCTAAACATTTCTAGGCCTATCATTTGGACCCTAGCATCTGCAATATTATAGGTTTTACACCTTAGTCCCTCGCCTAAGGCTTTCCCATTCATTAAAACCAAACCCCTCTTCTTGTCGTTCGTTGATAGCAGGAATTGATCTAGGAAATCGTCATATAAATTCCTTTGCAAATAATCAATATGGCAAGAATGCTGCTTTGATGGCACCATTTCGAACAACCGGGGCTTCTCCTAAAATCAAATTCTTGAACAAACTAGGGCAATCAAAAATGAAATTACACCAAAACTTCATAATTTCCCACAGTAAAAAAGAACCAGTAACCTTACAGTCTTAATCAACAAGACCCTTGACCAACAAAATACAACCCTCCACAAAAAACAAATTCAAATAGAAACCGTGGCATAGAAGGTAACTCATGGGATTTCGCGCTTTGCATAAAACCAAACCTCGCTGTAATTGCTTGAAAAACTCAATCTCTGGCTCTGGACAGCTTCAAAAACATTTGAATGCCTTTATGGTGAAGATATAATGGAATTAACTACTTAAAGCCAATGAAAAATGGCCAGTAGACGTCTCATCCGCCATTAAAGCTCACTTGCATGATGCGCCAATGGATTCGATCATATTTGATGCAAATTAAAATCCTCGTCGTCGATCTCTTGTTCCTTTCAGATCATCAATGATCAGATGACCATCTTCAAAAGGCTGACAACATCTCCATGTCATTATCGAGGGCCCACCATAATACACAGCACCGAAGGAATACACATGGCATCCGCCTGTGATATCGCAATCACTAAACACCCTTCACTTTAGGATCACGCGATGGCAGGCAACCGTTGATTCCCTCCATCGGTAATCATGATCATTCACAATAGTGAGCAGTAGTTGCAACACCTAAACCTATCCGTCGAGAAACTTTTCATCAAGGTTAAAACATCGCCGTCGATCTCGAGCACGTGCATCTCACATCTGGTTTAGTAACCCACTCTATAACCTACTAAAGTCTGATACAAATATTAAGCACTTTATTTACTCCTTTTCAACATCGGCAATCTGGGACACATGGCACCCGCCCGTGATATCGCAATCACCAAGCAACCAGCGGTGATGTCATCGCAATATCGCGGGGAACAGTCAAGACCAACTGTAGGGAGATCGATGGTCACTAAAAATAACCCCTGGAAAATAATACAATTACTTAAAATAAAAGAGGGGAAGGGGACACTGCCTAGGACAATGACAAACAATGGCTCAAAGTTGTTCTAAAACACAGGGCACGATCCGACCCAAACTTGAGAAATAAAAGGTCAGGCGTAATATTTAACATTTTTATTAAAAGGGGCCCGACCTAGATGATTCAATGAGACATAAGTTGTTTTGAAACCACCGTCAAAAAGGTAACGTTAGAAAAGACCCAACCCAAAGATATACATTATATGGCAGGTTACTAAAGCGGCTGCGAGATGCACGTGCTCAAAATCAATGGAGGTGTTATAATCTTGATGAAAAAGTTGCTCGATGGTTATGTTCAACAACGGTGACTGTTATGAATGAACACGATTGCCAATGATGGAGATCAACGATTTCCCGCCATCGCGTGATCAGAAGATGCAAGGTATTTATTGATTGCGATATCACGGGCGTGTATTCCTTTGGCAATGCATAGTGTGGTCACTGGTGGGCCCGTCATGCTGAGATGGATATTACATCAAGCTTTTTGAAGGTAGTCATTCGATGCTCTGACGAAAGTGAAGGATCGACGGTTGGGATTTGAATTCAATCGACATCAAGTAATTTTCCTTCATTCTATTTTACCACAAAGTTATAAAAGATTTTGGTTGTGTCTTGATGATAGTTTTGGGCCACTTTTGGTGCAAGTTTCTTGAGGTTTGGCGGCTGGCCAGTGCATCAGTCATTCTATAGTAGGTTTTAAACTCATTAGAGTTTGATGTTTCAGGATAGTACTAGCATCTGAATGGAAATTACTCATTTCGAACTCATGTCTCTCCATTGTATAAACATATCATTATTTTTAATAAAATGATCAAGGGTTATTTTATTCATTTCTAAGTTATGGATGTTGAATTGTTAGTTTGTTAGCTTTTGTTATGTTTTGACTAAAAATCCTGATATGATTCATGAAGTGCAATATAATATAAAATATCATGGAGACTTGGAGTGCAATATAAAATATTAAATAAAATATCCTGATTCCTGAACTTGAAGTGCAATGATTCACAATTTATTTGAATACAATATAAAAAATCATCAACTACTATTTGGAATATGATTCATGCAGTGCTTGAGTGCAATCTAAAATAATATTATAAGATATCATGAACTTGAAGTGCAATGATTCACAATTTTCATTTAATAGAATATAAAATATCATCAACTACAGTTTGGACTTTGGAACAATGGAAACTGATTCAAGAAGTGCAGTAAAAATACCTAAAACCTGCTAATTCTCTTCCATTTCCCAAATAGAGTCAAGGTCCTCAAACTGATGCTCATCTTCAGATAAAGTAAAAGAGACATCTTGATTCAGAGACTGCTCTACACTTTGTTTGGCCTGTGTCTCAAAATCAACATTCATTGTTTGATTTGTATCAATTTCAATATCATTGTCATCTTGATCTATCTCAGGCCCACTGCCACTACCACTGCCACTAGTACCACCACCAGTACCGATGACTCTTGGAATTGGAGAGCCTGTGTTGCACAACCCGACCCCTCTTCTTTCACATGTGGACCTCTAGATTGTGAGTGCCTTATCAAAATGATTTTTTTTGACATTATACACAGTTCCTTTCATCCTCAAGCAATTTTCCAAATTCTTGTCCAGTTTGTTTCTTAACTTTGATTTCAAAAACCCCAATGTACTGAAAACTCTCTCATCTTCCACCGACCCCAATATCATTGTTTGACATAAATCAGCAAGTTTGAAATATTCTGACATCGAACCACGCAATATTTCACTCTGACCTAAGCTTGTCCAAACCTTTTTTATTGATCCCGATTCAAAGGCCTTCTCCTTGCCTATGGAATCAGTCTGGTCCCTCATAGCTATTGCAAAACTCCGACATTGCTTTCTAAGCTTATTTTCATTTAAAATTCCTTCTATTGCCTGCTCATTGTATGTTACCTTTTTCGAAAACTGTTCGATCACGATTTTTACTTGATCATGAAAATATTTTGGGTTATCTCGGTTTACCCAAAATTGAGGATACACAATACCCATGGCTTCAAGTATTTCATGTTGAGAGAATCTTTCACGAATCTCTGAGGAAAGAGATTTTGCAATTTCCTTCAAATTATCACTAACAGATTTAACAATGTCGTTAAAATCTTCCTCGTTAACAGGTACTTCTTTTCTAGAGCGCCTGGCTATCTTACAATGGTATATTAGTATCTCATATCCACGTGCACAAATACATAAGTGCCTGCTTGCATTAAACTGTAAATAATTATCAGGATTATTCAAATCAGTAATTTTCTACCACAACAAATAATTTGCGCCTTCTTGTGTTAGATCTAGATATAGATGATCGAGGGCCAAGCATGTAAGTTTACGTAGATTGGCATATTCATAAATATACATAGTTCTATCTTGGGCTTTCTTCACAAGATTTTTCATCTCATCTAGCATGGGGAGAAGACTAGCTAAAGTCAAGAGTGTCTCTATATCACTTAACCTATGTAAGAGTTCAAGAGCTTTGTCTACTATGCTGCGATGCTCGTACATCAACCCAATCAAGGATTGATATTCTGAAAGAACTCATTGTGCTGGTCCATGCAAGGAGATCCATCTGGTATTGACATCCTTGAGAAGCTTGTGTCCAGGTGTTATTCCCTCAGCAAAATTTTGAAATTCAAGGAAACATTTGGGACTTCGGCAAAACTATGCGTGGATCTTGCGAACTAGATTTTCAACTGTTGATACTGTTGGAAACTTGCTTACAATTTTAAATGCTAAATTCATTTTGTGGGCCATGCAGTGAATGCCAAGCATGTATGGTGCACAAGTAGTTTGTAAATTTGTGCAAAGACCGCTCCTTTGACCTTGCATCACTGCAGCTCCATCAGCTCCTACACACACCAACTTTTTGGCAACTATCAACTCATCCAAACCTGCAATTTCATTCAAAGATTTATTGACTAGTTCAAATAGATTTTGCGATGTTGAAATGTCCTTCATTTTACGAACACAAAAAAGATGAGCTTGGTGAACATGTTGTTCTATAGTATACAAATGCATACAAAACCAAGAAGTATTGTCTACCGTAGTAACTTCATCAAAAGATAATGCAATGAAATTTGACTCTTTTAATTTCTCTTTTAAATCTTGCTTTTCCACTACAGCAAGACAATTCGCCAATTCCCATCCAGCGTTTATTGACCAATGTGAGAAGGGAAAGTGGGGAACACTCAAATAAGATAATAAATCAAAATATTCTGGGTAGTCTGTCATAGGACGCCCCTTGGACAATATATGAAAAACAACACTCATCTGAACAGTTTTTGATAGATTTGCTGCTGCCATGGCTTTTCCAAAATGAGCCTGAAGTGTACCTTCACATTTTTTAATCTTCAACATTCTATGGTTATGCTCTCCATAATCTGCAGCATACTTAACATGAAGACATTCTTCCTTTGATTTCCATCGGACTGATTGTTCCTTTCCGTCTATGATTTTTTTTTCGTAAACTTTGCCGATATGCTTTTCTATAGTGTCAAGCTTTAGCTACATCGTCTTGTCTCTTCCACATTTCCAACTACAAATCTTACATTTGACCTCTATTTCCCTTTCAATATCATTTTCGTTTGATACCCCCACTGGTTCAAGGAATGGGTACTTCAACAACCAACCAATTTTAAAATTCCTTGTCATTTTCCACTTGCGCCCCAATTTTGCTTTGCCTTTTCTTTTCTTGCTACCAACATCATCCTCATCCAAGTCGATTATATCATTCTGGCTATCCAGGGAATCCCTTGGAACATCTTCTGCGGCATTGCCATCCTCATTTGATACATTTTGATTTAACACAATTACAATCTCACCTTGACTTTCCTGTGGCGGAAGAGTTGATGATGTATCTCCATCTTCAATAATATTTGGTGGAAGAGTTGATGGTGTAGCTCCACCTTGATCTGATGGATTAGAAGCTTTGCCAATTCCAAAGTAAGACTGTATGGTACCTCCCCATTTTGGGTGTTTTGATGGCCTCCCAATCTATTCATTACCTGCCTGCTCAGGAATCTTACCTTTGTTGCTCGACATATTGATCTCACTTCGAATAAAAGATGGAAAAAAATGTCTTCTTGTTTAAGAAGGACAGACTGACAGAGAATATAGATCCCATTCCCTACTTAAAATTATGTTTAAGATTGAAGCAAGAATGGAAAACAAATAAAGAAATCTTATTGTTATAACTAATAGTCTAATAACTAATAACAGTATGAAGAAATGATCACTCACCTTTGAGTCTACGTTTTTGGGTTTCGTTGACTTCTGAATCGAGAAGTAGAACCTCAGAAGTTTAGAATCGAACAAAATGTGTAAGAACAAATAACAGTTTCAATTGTATTTATATCAATCCATATTTGGCGAATTCCACAGGATTTTGAAATGGTATATTAAAAATTTGGCGAATCCCGTGTGCTTATACAATGATACCTTGAAATTTTCAAGGCGAAATAGGTCCTCATAAGCAACTATTTATAAATTTTAATTGGCGAAATGGGTCTTCACAAGCAACTATTTGTAAATTTTAATTGGCGAAATGGGTCTTCATATAATGTTGTTTTAATAGTATTGGCGAATATGTTGGTGACTTTGACATGCTCCTCGGGATTCCAGGCGAAAATATTGATCGGTGCATTGGAAATGCATAGTCTGTTATGGCGAATTTATTGCCTAAACACGCCTTGTTAAAAAAAACTGGTAGCGAATGGACATGCATTGGACCGATAGTCCATGAATTCCTGGCGATTTGAACACCCTACAGATACTTCCAGATTCCTAGAATTCGCCAATTGGCGAAGATTCGCCACTAAAGTTATCCCTGGTTACATTATGTAATTTTAGATTGGATTGAGTGCTAAGAGCTACTACAAATCTTGAATAGAATTTTGGAAAGCTCCTAACAAGCATAATCATTTCATGTTCTTAAAATCATTGACCCACATGCTACCAACTAAATTTTTAGAGATTTACATTGATTCATATGTTCTATAGTACTTTGTGATTCTTCCAGTTTGAATTCATATATTTGAGTCAATTTTTCTCTCAAGAATCTTTTGTTGTATTTGACTCACTAACATGTAGAATCACAATCACTCAAACTCAAACTCAATAGCATCCAATAGGAAGCCTTACTATCTTTTGCCTAACACTCAGTGATAGCATATACATTTTGTGTAAGCCACTTCTTTTCCATCAAGAAACCCAAATAGCCCTTTGTTCAACAAAAAACATCTCTTTATTTTGAACTTCTAGAGATTAAACCCTTCACCATCAAACTCTTCTAAGAGCTTTTTGTGATTCTCTAATGCCATCTATTGGCATTTCTCTATCCTTATAACTTCATAACCTTAAATTTCTCAAAACATATAATTTATAAAACTTGTTTATAATGTTTAAATTTTCTACTCTTCTTCAATGCTTATAACTTCATAACCTTAAATTTCTCAAAACATATAATTTATAGAACTTGTTTATAATGTTTAAATTTTTTACTCTTCTTCCTACTTTAAGAGGTCGAATTGTTAGATCGATTATCACGAAAAAAAGATCGATTCTCAAAATTATAAATTGATCCTCCAAATACCCAAATTTGTTTAAATTTTCTAATGTTCTTCCTACTTTCTACACACCTATTTCCACTATTTCCAAGCCTAATTTCATGCTTTATGACCTTGCACAAAAGTGTGACTTTCTACGCCCATATTTCTCTAAGCCTAATTTCACGCTATATGATTTTGAACAAAACTGTGACGTTCTACACACCTATTTCCAAGCCTAATTTCATGCTTAGACTTCGTACAAAACTGTGACTAGATCAATTCATCCATTTCTAAGTCTAATCTCATGCCCCATGACTAAATCTATATTCCACACAGATGAAGTGGATTAGTTAAAGACTTTTGCTGAATTCATCTTCAAGCCCGTGCCTTGAATTTGATGGCCCGCATATTCACTTTTTTAAACCTAAAACCCGTTTTCTTAAAACTAGACGTTGACATGATGGGAAAACTTTGGTTGTGCCCTAACGACGAAGTAGCGGTGTTGAATCGATGATAATTTACGTGGTGGTCAGGCCGGACAGTCAAATTTAAGTTGCTCTCACTCGTCTCTGTCGTTTCCCTGTGTGCCAAATAATGAAGAGGGCAGCTTGCAATTGATGTTACTTTCACTATTCTGTTCTTTCTTTATTACTGTACGTCGTAACTTATTATGGAGCGTACGTGCGTGTGAGATTTTTATTGAAGGTGCAGCTTTGAAGTGGGCTTTCATGGCAGTACGACTGACTTGTGACCAAAACCACGTGGTTGATATTTCGTAGATATTCTTCGTTAGGCGGGGACATCGTCCCATTTTCTTGCTCTCCTCCAATTAATTCTTCTTGGCTGGTTCACTGTACAAATAAATAGTCTGATACCTTTTTTCTGTTCATACTGAAAAATACAAGAACGCCAAATAGTAGATACAATAAATACTATTTTGTCATGTCTTCTTCTACTTGGTTGTACTTAAACGATGAAAAAGTTTAATGGCGAGTCACTTTTTTTCAAATTTCTCCATGACGAATCTCTTTAACTATGGCATTTTTGGTAATAGTTTGGAAAATGATGGAAAGAGAGTGTTTTCCGTTGAACTTGAGCAAATTTGTTAGCTTTAAAAATCGTACTTTCTACTGGCCTCCTCGTGTGTTAACGAAACTCGATTCAATATAGAAGATTCATGCTTCATTTTTGCTTGAGTTTGCATGGATTGGACTGTTTCTCTTTCAGCATTAAAGGTTTCACTTGCTTGAGAATTATATATTTATTCTTGGACATGGGCAAAAACTTTCCACATTGTCGGGAGAGTCTGAAGCATCATATTCATTATGATGATACTCTGGTCAATATACTCTTGTTCCACATTCATTCCATCATAGTTTTTTCCCTTTCACATAAGACGTATCACAAAATTTTTGAGTTTTTTTTTTTGTCAAGAAGAATTTGAGAGTTTAACCCATTAACCCAACGATCTAGACCTTAGTTCTTTATAGTGCGAGCCCTTCCCCTCTTTTGGATTTTTTTTGACTTGTTTGTTCTTAAAATGGTTAGTGCATAAAATCATGTGTAATTAATAGAAATTGACAAATAATACGAATTTAATCTGTTTTGATTTATATTTTTAAGGTTTATATATGTTTTTAAGTTTACCCACTCATAGCTCTAGTTTAGAATTATGAATTAAAGAATTGACCTCGGTTAGTTTCATGGTTTGTGATGGTAAACTTAAATTTCTATTTTGAAATTTTAAATCTTGGGTTTGGATGTCTCTTTTCATTTAACCATTTGGAGTTGACTTGAAGCATAAGTAAGGGTGTTATATTTAGAAATAAAACCTAATAAATTTATAGCATCTATTAATTTTTTGACACACATTAACACCTAGCAAGAAAGCTCATTATTTATAAATTATTGACTTATGCATAACATCCAAGATATACTACACGATTGATTGCTACCTTCTATCATTGTACCAAGCAATTAAGTTTACATTCAAGAGAATCAAAATAGAAATATATTCCTACTCAAATTTGAAAAATCCTTTACAAGCGCCAAATATTTTTTATATGTTATAGGGATGAAGGAAACTAATTTTTAGATCAATTATTCAAGAAAATTGATATTTATAGTTATAGGTCAAATCCATGCAAAAGGGCTAGAGTGGTCATTGTGTGATTTGTCAAAGTGACCCTCATCATAAGAAAAAAAAAATATGAATTTTGGTGCATTGAATTGACAAGTCTTAATTTTCTACTATAGGGACAAATCAATTGGAAATAATTGACAAATTCAAATCAACACCAATCAAAGAGAAAAGTACCATTTATTTGAACTCTAGATCTATTTTTAATACAATCATTTTGTGTGGTAATTGTCCTAACTCTTCTTCCTAACGTTTATGATTATTCATGTTCAAAATTAGATGATTTATCCTAGGACATGTATGTTTAAGATAACGCAAAATATTTTCTTAACTTTTAGTGAGCCTAACATTCCTACACCCATAAGGGGTTTGTCCTTAGATTTTACTCTTTCTACCTCAAGGTTTTAAATCTAACCATTTCTTGATTTTCTAATCGTTGTAGATAAAATCTAAACATCATTATGTAGTTATTTATGTGCTCCAACAACCACTCTTTTTTATCCCATAATGATGTCACATACAATGATTTATTTTCTATTTTGGTTCTCTATGTGATCTTTTGCATGCAATTCCTTATTAGAGGTATGTTTTTGATGAGGCATATATGATTTTTAATTTCATTTCAATTTTATTTTAGCTATGTGTGATAAATTTTACTCATGTATACACTTTGAATATTATCTTGTATTTGCATGTACATGATTCTAGATTGCTAATTATCTATGTAACCTAATCTTTGCTTTATCATTGTATGATATGTTGCTACACTACTAACATTTCTTATGGCCTAAGATAATGTCCAATTTCACTTCATTAGTTTTATCTCCTCATGACCATAACTTAATAGGCCCTCACATTGTTGTAGGAGGATTTTCCATTGAGTTTTTATTTTGATTTTCATGGTATTTTTAATTTTAAATCTAGCTAGGATGTTACTACTTTTAAGGCTTTATCTTTTTCTTTATTGTAGTGCATGCCCTACTTGATTTACCTTACTATATCCCTTTGAATTTTCATGCAACTTCTACTTCTTTATGATGCCATTCAATACGATGCACTTATCAAAGGATGGCTAATTTCTAAAATTTTATATTTAATTAGTCTAATTTTTGTCATCTAGTATTTTTGTATTGCTTCTTTCACTTAAGTTGACTAAATAAAAATCTCAAGTCTATGAATTAATTGATAAAATTAAGAATTCCATAGTAAAAATATCTCTTTTGGATATCATTTACTCGTATAATATTTATTGAGATATTTTACAAATCACTTTAAGCAATATTACTATACCATCTTATGTTAATGCTATAAAAATTTCAACCATCCTAGAGCCTTTTAATTTAACTTTTTATTATATCTCATTCAAATCTCATGAGTTACCTAGAGCCCTTGAGTTATTCAAGAACAATTGTTGATGCAACTATAGATAAAGGGTCTAATGAAGGATTATCTATTCACACAACTAGTTAAATGTTCTCTCACAATTCACTTATAATCTTGAATGATATTTAATCAAGTTAAAATAGATTAAGAATACAATTTATAAAATAAAATTGTATAGGTTCACAATTCCAAACTATGTAGTAATGATCTCTACCACTTGGGATACAACATAGATTTGACCTCAGCCTTTGATTACAAAGGAAATCTTACATAAAACAAATGTGATACTTCAAAATAACTCTTTTCCTTAGATTTGTATAAAAAGATCTATTAGGATTCTTCCTTGAGCATGAACTAATATATGATTCTTGCGTGTAGGATTATTTGGGTCTTTCATTTAAATTATCTACCACCCTAACCAAGGTGAACCTACTAAGGGATTACTTAAAAATTATTACCCAAGCCTAAATGCCAAAATATAAGGATCTATGTCCAAATATTAAATTACACCATTAATTACTCTCAAGGAATAAATTTGGCTAGGGTGAATAAAAATTGAACATGTAGATGACCATTTTAAAGAAGATTCAAATGTATGGTAATAATTAGGATTCATAACTTGATGTGTCCCTACATGTAAATCTCCTTGAGACCGTTATTGTTGTTGTTAATGATAGTCATTGACATAAAGTTTAATAAAGTAATACATAATTTGCAAGGGTGTAGTAATTCATACTTGCCAAAATGTTTTATGAAATCAAGCCTAATATGTGTGAATTCTCATGACACTTGAATGAAGTCATGATGATACTATGAAGATAATTTTAGAAATAATGTGCACTTTTAGATAACCATGACATACATATTAATTTTATGGCAAAGAATAAAACCTATAAACACAAAATAATATAAAGTAAAAAAATTGGGTGATGTAAGGTTACATGTAAGCGTGGGATTCTCTTACATCAAATACCCTACATATTTTAAATGTGACCTCTCTCTTTTGTGAGTAGATACTTTAGATAAAAGTAAACCATAATTCACCTAAGTTGTAGATACCCAAGTGGAGTTCTCAACAATTCAAATTTTTTATTTTACAATATACTCTTCATTACATATTTATCTAGTCTACTTTCTTATGTAGGATCATATATAGTGTAAGGTCAATTTATTGCATCTCCAAAAAAAAATATTTCACATTTGTTGGTTTGTTTGTAGGTTTATAATAATATTCTAGTCATTGAATATGTTCAAGAAAAATTGTGGATCTCAACTCAAAGGTGTCTTCATGTTCTAGATTCATCACATTAAAAAAGTGAGTGCCAATCTGGTTTTGCCATTGATAGGTTGTAATTGTTGGTTATTTGCACCCTTGTGGTAGATGATTGATAGACTAGAATAAAGGAACTTAATATGTGATCCAAAAATAGTGTACTTACAAAATTTATCTAACAAAATTAATAGAAGTAAATGGAATAATGGGTAAGTGCATGGAAATGGTAAAAAAAAGGGGGTCAAAAGTGGCCACTTTGTTTTTCCAAAATCAGCTAAACTTAACTTGGATGAGTAATTTGTGATGCATGCACTCAAAATTTGAATATACAACAAGAAAACAAATATTTTACTCTCAATCTAGTTTCTAAACTACTAAAGTTTTAAAAATAGTTAAGATTAAGAGGGTGAAATGTTATGCACACACAAAAGTGTTCTTATTTTTCTCAATAAAACACAACGTAGTGTTTGGTGTGCATCCCATTTTTTTGTTGTGTTTAGTATTTTAAAAAATTGGTTGGTAGAAATATAGTTAAGAGTAAGTACTAGAAGTTGTGTATTTTTTGTAATTTTCTTTTTCTTCTAATTTTACAAATTGGTTGCATCTTGAAAAATGTGTCATTGAGCATGTACATCATATAAATTTCACAAAGATAATTAAATATATATTTTAATGTGTAAAGAATGAAACATAGAACAATCCTTTTGTTGTCTATATATTTTGATAAATGGATCAAAATTTATAAATAAAAAACAATATAGACAACTATTTATATTTCCCTAGTGTACCTAGTCCTAATCAACCAAATCCACCACCTAAACACATCCCCATCACCTAAAGTTGTGTATTTTTTTGTAATTTTCTTTTTCTTTTGGTTTTCCAAAGTGGTTGCATCTTGAAAAATGTGTCATTGAGCATGTACATCATATAAATTGCACAAAGATAATTAAATATATATTTTAATGTGTAAAGAATGAAACATAGAACAATCCTATATTTGCTTTATATTTTGATAAATGGATCAAAAGTTATAAAGAAAAAATAATATAGACAACTAAATATTTCCCTAGTGTACCTAGTCTTAATCAACCAAATCCATCACCTAAACACATCCCCTTCACCTTATTTCCTTCCATTAATTAACTAATATTATTATTTCATTATCCCTATTTTACCTTTCACCTCATAATAAATGTACTTTTCACATCTATTTTCCACCTCACACATGTGGCTAAAATAGCTAAATAATAATATTATTTAATTATGGCTATATTCTCTTAACCCATTCCAAGAATAATGGATATATTATAATAGTTTTTCTTATGGTTCCAATATTATCTCTACCAAACCAAGGAATAAAGGGCTCCTAGGTGCACATGTTCTTCATACCTTGTAACCCCTCGTGGTTAAAACCACTTACCAAATTTAGTAATTCCATCCCATCCATTTTCATTCCAACAACACTCATCTCAACCACCCATTCTCTCCTTGAACCTAAGAAAATCCTCTCAAGCATCCTACTGAACCACCAAAAAGATATAGTACTAAAAGGGAAAGAGGATTCTCCCAAATAGGCCCCTAGGGTTTTTCACCAGAGAGCTTGTTTAGAAAGAATGACACTCTTTCACACTAATGATGCTCGTTTTGGTGATTTCATTCAAAGGTATGTGTTGAATAGGGTTGTGTTGTGTGTGATGAAGTGTGTCTAAATGCTGAAATGTAATGAAACTAAACTAAATATGAAATGTAAACAAAATAAAATATAAACTATATTCAAAGCAAACCAAATGACCTAAATGTACATGCAAACTAGAAAGAAATTGGAAAAGATAGAGATAGTGCACCTAGGAATTGAAAGTTGCAGAAGAGAAGCTCTGGAATATTTTGGAATTTGTTAGAAATTTGCATAGGGACACGTACTCCAAAATGGGTGACCTTGTCCTCTTCCTGGGAAACTTTTCCAGAACAAGTTTCTGGTAAACGGGTATCCAAAAACATCAAAATCACTTTTTAGGCCTGGTACAGGGACAAGGTCGCCAATAATGGTGACCTAGTCCTCCTGATATTTTCAAGAGTTTTGATGTCTAAATTTGTAGGCTCCCACTTCCACTTCTCTTTCTGGCAGAGACCCATGTCTGAATCTTTAGAAAATGGCCTACAAGTTGTCTTTTAGCTCCTTCTAGGGTTTGATGACTTGAGTTGATGTAGATGGAATGGTGGCACTCTTCTCAAGACTTTAATCCTTACCAAATCTGCATACACATTTGCAAAGCACACATGCAAAGAGAAGAAAAGGGTTAGGGTTAGAGAATAGGGGTTTTCCATAGTCAAACCCCATGATGGTAATCAAACCCAAATGAAATAGAAATGAAAGGGAAGATGATTGAACAACAAATAAATGTAAACACTCACCAAACCCTTGTTGAAGATGTCTTCAACATGCAAGAACCAACTTCAATGGAGGTTGCTTGAAGTGCCTTGTGCTTGAATGCTTTCTTGAGAAGATTGAGTGCAAGAGTGCTTGTGAAGATGAAAATGGTGTTAGGAGGGGGAAATGAAGGTGAGAACCCTTATTTATACATGTTATGCCCTAATTTCCCAAAAATAACCTATGATAGGCTGACCTTAGGGTTTTTGGAGGTAAATTCTCATTAGATTTTTGTTTTAATTTTGAATTTTATGCCTAAAGGGACTAGGTCACCCAAGGTGGCGACCTAGTCCACTTGGAAAAATTCAAGTGGTGTTCGGGAATTAAGTGATGTTTAATGATGTTTAATAGGCTTATCTCCCGAAACAAACTTAAGTCGAGCCTAAAAGTACATTAAGGGACCACTTTATCATAAGGAAGGGTGAATTTGTTGATGATAAGCCTAGGAAAGTGTGAAAATGCATTACAACACTTTACAACACTCTGACACAAGGCTTGAAAAGGGGTAAAAAGGGGTTGTTTAGGTGAATTATGTTAAAAGGGTCTTAGAAAAGTGGGAAGATGTGTTACAACACTTCACAACACCTTTGTAAAACACTATTAGGTTATTGTTGATTTGCAAGCATTCAAGGCCTAATGCCACATTATAGCATCATCAAAGCAAAATTAGGCCAAAATCTAAGGGAAAAGGCCCAAATGAGTGAAAAAGTGTCAAAGGTACACTTTTTGGTGACACATTTAGTGCCCACTTTATTGAGAGGATGAAATTTCTTCAAACTCACACTAAAGTAGTTGAATCATGCATGTCAAGAGGGATCTAATTCATTCATGCTAGTAAGGTGAGATGACTATGATCAAGAGAGATGATCAATCCCCCAAGATTAAGATCTAATGGAAAACCAAACATAAGTACAAAAGATCACACAAGGAGTGATGAGAAAGAGTGAAGAGAGAGAGAGAAAGTTGGATCAACCTTTAACTGTTTGTCCAGCTAGTTGTGGATTATATCTAGGTTGTTTGTCTAAAAGGAAAGTGTACTCACTTTGGGGCAACAAGACTTTCGGTTGTTCATCGGGTGAGAAGGCCCAAAAGGGTGAGAAACATACACTCGGTTGGTATGCACTCACACACATGCAAAGGTGGCTATGGGGAAAGTCGTGCCACTAGTTGGGCTTCTCGCTCAACCATATCAAAGTTATACTTCTTGATAACTTTGATAAGGCGCCACAAAAGACAAGAGTTCGTGGTCCATAAGACAAGCAAAGCCTCAAATTCTTAGAACTTATGAACAAGTGCGAGATGGCACCACAAACATGCAAGTTGTGTTATGCAAGGTGGCATGTATGCAAAAATGCAAAATGCAACATGTAAAAATGGAAAAGGGTAAAATGAAAAAAGGATGTTCAAAGGAGTCTTATTTAGTTCATGTGAGCTCTTTGATTTAGGGAAAAATGTGTCTAATATCTCCAAGAGAGGACCAATAAAAGAATAGAAAGTTCACAACTTAGGGGATGCAATGTGTCACATTAGGCCACTAAGAGGAATTTAATATACTAAGATAAGTCACACTTATGAAGGACATTACATCCAATGTCATCTACAAAGTGAGAAACTCGTCGTATGAAGTGATAAGGTTGCACTAAGAACTAAGGACAAATAAAAACAAATACAAATGAAAAATAAATGATGCCGATGTATGCCCCCACTTTACAAGAATTTCTACACACCACTTTGTGAGCAATTACTTTAAATTAGAGAATGGAAAAATGCAAAAAGAAAGAAAAGGACATGAGAGCCTACTTGGAAATCCCTATGCCAAGTGATATGTTTCCAAGGGAGGTTGTGTCATGCATAGGGGAAGAAAGGAAAAAGCAAAGGGAAGGGGTTGCCCCCAAAATGGAAAACCACAAACACATAAGGGATTTGGGTAAAAGCACAAAGTTGTGTCACACTTTATAAAGGAAATCTAGCCAACACTGGTCCAACTTTTAAACTTGAACCACTAAAACGTGGCATATATATTCTGAAATTTGAAATGATGTAAACTAGTAAAATATGTATTTTTTAGTATATTTTATGTTTTTATTTAAAAAAAAAATAAAAAATTATTTTAAACTAGTTTTTAATAAATTAACACTATAATTTAGTTGCTGAAAAACTGAAGTTGCATGGGACGTGAAACTTTTTATAGTGATTTTTTTTTCTTACAAATGTTTTGTGTGTATTTATAACTTGAAACTTTAGTGCATGGATATATTTTTTTTCCAATTTTGATAAATATATATTTTTAAATAAATATTAAAATGTGCGTGAATCAAAAAAGAGTTGTTTCCATCGGATGTCAACTTTCATATTAAATATTTATCTAAAATGGAAAAAATATACCATCTTGAAATAGATTCTTTTATCTAGTGCATCATATTTTTTTCAATTTTTTTTAATAAGTTTTAGTATTTTTCCTTGGCATGGTAATCAACCTAATCTTTTTTGTTGATAACCTACTTTTAGTATAAATAAATAATAATTAAACTATTGAAATAAATATATTTTTGAAAACTACACTTATGGATCTACAAAAGGGTATTTTTATATTTAAAAAAAAATGTTATTTACATTAGCAAGAGTTATTGAAACTTCAATTTTTTCAAATACTTTTTTTTTTTGGTAAATTGGACTAAAAGTGGTGCTCCATATATTTTTAGCCAACAATTTTAGTTGAAAAATTTGTGAAAGTATCTAACATAGCTAGAATGAATCTTGCTAGATCATATGTTTGACCAAAATTGATTTTTAGTTAGAAATACTTAAATTCAGTTGTGTTGATATGTTGGCTGAAAGTGTGACACAACTTTTGTGCTTTTACCCATCTATAGATTTGGGGTCAGTATGTTTGTTACTACAATGTTTGTTTAAAGAGCTCAAAATTGTCATCATCTCCCCAAATACATAGAACTAGAAGAAGGACACAAAGAGAGCGAAAACAAATAAAAAGAAGGAGCCATTTTGGGTCAACATGGAAGAGACATAGGGTGTCTCAATGCTTTGCATCGTCCCCAAAAGGAAAACAAAATAAAAAGGAAAAGAAAAAGAGCCTTTTTGAGTCAACATGAAGGAGACATTACGGTCTCAATGCCTTGCATCATCCTCAAATGGAAAGAAAAAAGAAAAAGAAAAAGGAAAAGAGTCCATTTGGGTCAACATGAAGGAGACATTGCAGTCTCAATGCCTTGCATCATCCCCAAATGGAAGGAAAAAAAGGAAAGTGAAAAACAAAGAGAATACATGACAAATAGAAGATGCAAAGGGAAAATAGAAGAATTCCACAAAGAGAGGGAATGCCAAATAGTATGGGAGAACAAATGCCACACACAAATAGACACACAAAAGAAAAGGAAAGAAACTAGTTAGGAAAATTCTCGTCAATCATCAAGCAAGTCATTCGCCTCCCAATCTTGCTCAGTATAAAATTCGGGTGGGCAACTAGTGAGAGGGACAAAATTAATTGTAGAACTAGCGTCAAGGTCAATGCTTGTTTAAGGATAATTATCATGTATGCTCATAGAAAAATAAAATAATGAATTCAAAGTGTGATGTACCTCTTCATCTATTTTAGCATTCTCCTCCTCATCATCATCTAGATTGATTACAATAGGAGGTCGAAGTACAATATCAGTGGAAGCATGCAATATTGGTTGTGGTGGGGGTATAGAATCAGGTTGTGGAGGTGGAGGAGGAGGCTCATCAAGTGCTACTTTTGGAAAAGGTGGATTATGATTTTCAATATTTTCTTCATCATGTGATTGGCAAGCAAGAGCACTACAATGACACCTACGCTCCCTAGTGCCTTTATTCCTTTTGAGTCTTTTGTCAAGTTGCATCTGGGAAGAAGCGGGCTGGTCCACCATAGGTTACTTTTCATTCCTAGGGGGAGGAATGGGAGGGACTATAGGTGGGTCATCCACTTTCTCCTTGGCTTTATATACTTGTTTGATGTGAGGAGGTAGGATGGAATTACTGTCATGATCCCTAGGCCTCTTGGATGATGTGGAGGAGGTTTTAGGTGTTGTTTGGTTAGGCATGTCGGATTCAGGTTGCAACATAGCTTCATCAAAGATAGGTGTTTCCAAGGTAGAAGGAGGTATGTTGCGAATACAGAGTTCAAAGAATTTCTTGGCTTTAAACTTTTGATAGGCGATGAAAAATAAATCTCTTCTAAGAGTGATGGGTTCCATGGGCTTAGGCCAAAAGGCTTCTGAAGAAAAATTGCCTTTGGAGGATAAAGGATTGAAGCCACTATGGTGGATGGTGAATATTTCATTGTCAATGGGAAACTTCAAACATTTGTGAAGAACAAATGGGACCACTTTCATTGAACGAAGCCACAAGTAGCCTAGTCACAAACAAAATTGGTCCGATTACGGGATGATAGAAAATGTAACATCCAATTTCTTATGGCCTATCTGTAATGGGAGAGCGATCAATCCGATCATAGGGAATTTGAAACTATTATGCATTTTGATCCATGCAGTAGGTCTATCATAAAAATCTTGAGAGATATCATGTAGTACCATAAATTATTCTATGATCACATTCTCACCATAGGTGAGATCTATGAGTATCCCATTAGTAGGCTTATCATAGATTCTTCCGACTATGTAGAGAGGACCATTGGGAAGATTTTTGAGTATGTCTTGAGGTGAAAATGTTATCTCAAGATGTGTTTTGGTTTTTCCCTTATGATGGATGATGTTAATCATGCCTACCATTTCATCCATAGGCTTGACAGGGGTCACTTGTGGAAGAGCATCAATATGTTTATCTTGTGTATCAACATCCATGACATCATTTTGTGAAGCTTCACCAGCTTTGATAAATGAAACATTGTGTTTAGGCATAGGATTGGTAAAAAAATGTAAATTATGGTCTGAAGGTGCAACATACTTATTGCCTTTATCATTGATACCAAAAATGGATAGATGACCTAAATAAATGAGGTCTTGCACAAGGGGCTTAAGACACTTACATTGTTCAGTGTCATGGTCGTTCTGTCTATGGAACTAATAATAAGAGACGAAGTTATAGGATGAAGGTAATGGCTTATTAGGATGAGGTGCATGGACAAGAGGTAAGGATATCATTTGTTGTTGGAGAAGTTGAGTCATGGTATTATGGAGGGTATCAGATAAAGATGTGAAGGTTCATTTAGGATCTCCATAATTGAAAGGTACTGCAGTCTTAACAGTCACTATTTGATTATTGGTAGGAGGAGGTTGGGAAGGAGGATTAAATTGTAAAAATAATTTATTTGGCTTTTGAAATGGCCGAGAATTGGTTTGGTTGGTACCATCAGATTTCTCAATTTGACTAGAAGTGGATCTCGTATCATGACTACTAGTTGAATTGTGAAAATTGTAGAGAGCTTGGCATAAGTGCATGAAGGGAGGGAACTTCATTAGGGTAAGCTTGTCTTGAAGGGGTGTTAGCAAGTTTTTAGTAAACATCTTTTGCAGATGTGTATCGAGTATCTTGACATCAATTAAAGAATAAAGCACTTGATAACAAGAGATAAAGTCTGTTATCTTTTCATTAGTGTCTTTCTTATATCTCATCAAATCGGCCAAGGTATTTTTAGGAGTCATGTGTACTTGCAAGTGTTTGATGAAGGCATCAAAAAGTTCATTGAATGAATTAATTGAATTATTCAATAGGGAAGAAAACCAATCCAAGGCAGTGTCTTCGAGGGTCCTAAGAAACAACTTGGCTAACAATTTGTCATCAAGAGAAAAATCACTACACAGGGTAGTATATGCATTAACGTGATTAGAAGGATCACCCTTCCCTCTGTACTTCTCAAATCTAGGAATTTCTATTCCTTGTGGCATTAGGGTGCATAGGATCTCTAAGGATAAGGGATTTCTATGAACATAGTGGGTGGGTGAACCATGTTGGTTTTGATTGATAGTGGAAATCTATTGTTGCATGGATGTAACTGTGTGAAAATGTTGTGTGATAAGAGGATCAATATAAGTGTTATTAGGTGGAAGGGAAAGTGGTGATGGGGTGAATGAAGTGGAGGGACAAGTAAATGGGATGCTAATGTGGGGTATGGTGGAAGAGGTTAAGGGATGTGATGTCACATAAGAAGTAGGGATACTAGTAGGAACACCGAGGGAAGGTATCACATTGCTAATTTGTTGTATTGTTGTTTTCACATTAAGAGATGCCTAAGTAGGAATAGAAGCTATTGTTGATGGAGGAGGAGTGGAAGATCCTCCTTAGATAACAATGGGGGTGGTTGGTTGAGCGACCCTGGGTGTGGAAGAGGCATGTTTTTGGTATTTATCCACTATTTTCTTCACAACACCTAGGCCATCATCACTGCCAAGCATATGATGGATGTTCTCTATGGTGGGGATGGTAGTGGGAGATATGGTCTCAAGGCTTAATTCATGTTGGAGGTCTGTTAGGTCTACATGAATGTGAAATATCGTCATGGGATAGGTCATCAGGTTTATTGTCAACATGTGTGTTTCCTAGGTGTAGAGAGTTACTAAGGGTGGTTTCTAGGCCTAGTACACTATTGTCGATACTAGGAGTAGAAGCCCAAGAGATCCCAAGATTTACAATAATAGTATTGTCGTGAGATGCCATGAGTCTAGAGCTTCATCTCACTATGGTATCATCAAGATAACACCAAATTATCATGCAAAGTTTTCAATAGGTGGGGTGGATGCAAATGCAATGTAAACAAAAGAGACTAAAATGCTTATAATCAGAATTCTAGAAAATAAAACAGAAATGCAGAACCAAAAAATCGAAGTGTAGAAATTGCTTTGAAAATGCCAAAAATTACAAAGTGAATGGTTCAAGAAGACTAGGTTGCCTAGTGTGGCGAACTAGTCCTAGCAGTGATTTTTTTGACACTTTTAAGAATTTTTGACTAATTTTTATGATTTTTATGCTTTTTTGATGCAAACAAAGAATGGAAATGCAATTTTTTTTGTAATTTTTCAATGAAAATACAATTCAAAGTGCAAGCTAACATGAAATTTTCACTAATGCACTTTTTTACAAATCCTAGGATGCAACCAATGCAAAACCCTAATGCAATGCAATCTTTATCCTAAGATGCAATTGTAAAATCAAAAGATTAACAAGTGATCTACCACCAAAAAGATGTATTACTAAAAGGGAAAGATGATTCTCCCAAATAGGCCCCTAGGGTTTTTCACCTAGGAGCTTGTTTAGAAAGAATGGCACTCTTTCACAGTAATGATGCTATTTTTGGTGATTTCATTAAAAGGGTATGGGATGAATGGGGTTGTGTTGTGTGTGATGAAGTGTGTCTAAATGCTGAAATGTAATGAAACTAAACTAACTATGAAATGTAAACAAAAGCAAGTGTAAACTATATGCAAAGCAAACTAAATGACCTAAATGTATGCAAACTGGAAAGAAATTGGAAAAGATAGAGATAGTGCACCTTGTAATTGAAATTTGCATAAGAGAAGCTCTAGAATATTTTGGAATCTACTGGAAATATCCACAGACACACTTATGCTAGAATGGGCGACCTAGTCCTCTTCTCGGGAAACTTTGTTAGAATGGGTTTTTGGTAAAAGAGTATCCAAAAACACCAAAATCACTTTTTAGGCTTGGTACAAGGACAAGGTCACCAATAATGGTGACCTAGTCCTCCTGGTACTTTTGGGAGTTTTGAGGTCTGAATCTATAGGCCCCCACTTACACTTCTCTTTCTGGCAGAGACCCATGTCCGAATATTTAGAAAATGACCTGCAAGTTGTCTTTTAGCTCCTCTTAGGGTTTGATGACTTGAGTTGATGTATATGGAATGATGGCACCCTTTTCAACACTTTAATCCTTTCCAAATCTGTATACACATCTGCAAAGCACACATGCAAAGAGAAGAAAATGGTTAGGATTAGAGAATTGGGGTTTTCCTTAGTCAAACACCATGATGGTAATCAAAATCAAATGAAATAGAAATGAAAGGGAAGATGATTGAACAACAAATAAATGTAAAAACTCACCAAATCTGTGTTGAAGATGTCTGCAAAATGCAAGAACTAGCTCCAATGGAGGTTGCTTGAAGTGCCTTGTGCTTGAATGTTTTCTTGAGAATATTGAGTGCAAGAGTGCTTGTGAAGATGAAAATGATGTTAGGGGGGGAATGAAGGTGAAAACCCTTATTTATACATGCTATGCCCTAATTTTCTAAAAATAACCTATGATAGGCCGACCTTAGGGTTTTGGAGGAAAATTCCTATTAGATTTTTATTTTTAGTTTGAATTTTATGCCTAAAGGGACTAGTTCACCCAAGGTGGTGACCTAGTCCACTTAGAAAAATTCAAGTGGTGGTAAGGAATTAAGTGATGTTTAAGGATGTTTAATGGGCTTATCTCTCAAAACACACTTAAGTCGGGCCTCAAAGTACATTAAGGGACAAATTTATCATAAGGAAGGGTGAATTTGTTGATGATAAGCCTAGGAAAGTGTGAAAATGTATTACAACACTTTACAACACTTTGGCACAAGGCTTGAAAAGGGGTAAAAAGGGGTTGTTTAGGTGAATTGTGTTGAAAGGGTCTTATAAAAGTAGGAAGACATGTTACAACACTTCATAAAACCTTTGTTAAACACTGTTAGGTTATTGTTGATTTGTAAGCATTCAAGGCCTAATGCCACATTATAGCATTAGATCAAAGAAAAATCAGGCCAAAATCCAAGGGAAAAGGCCCAAATGAGTGAAAAAGTGTCAAGGCTACTCTTTTTGGTAACACACCTACATCATTGATCTGACCATCAGATCTCAACCATTCACTGCCTCTTCAAAAATTCCATAAATGGAGGCACATTTTCATCCATTTTAAACCATTAATTTGAGCTAAGTACATATTGTTGAAATGGGAAATTTTAAGCAAAGTATCATCCACATATCAATAATTACTTAGAGAAAATCATTCAACAATCGAGTTTGTGGTAACATTTGGTTTGGCTTTTTATTTTATTGTCTTGTTTTGAACTCTTTTGTTGAGATCTATCTAGATGTTTTACCTTGGTTTGAATATGAAATTTACATTCTAGTATGTTTCTAGTTGCATTCCAAACCATTGGCATAACATTTCGGTGAATCCACTAGGGATTCATCCCTTATCTAACTCCATTTGGCTATTTAAGCTTTTTGGTGGTTTTTGAGTAACTGGTTTTGTAAGTTTTGAGTGGGTTTCAAGTATAAAATTTGTATAGGCATGGCCACAAGTGAAATGGATTGCACAAATGGGTCAAAATCAGTTGATAATTTTTTTTTGACATATAACTTATAATTTTTATTACAAGATTTTTTTTTGTGCAACATAGAGGTCATTACTGTATAGAATTTTGTATAAACATATAAAATCTACACATCTATATAGTTTATACCATATAGATGGTTGTAAAATTATGTAAATAAAATATTCAAAGAGAAGTATACACTATTTGAAATAAGTGTCTTCATTGATGTCAATCCAATATGGGGTGTCATTGATGTCAGATGTGATGTGAAGTATGTACATTCTCTGGAGATAGTTGTTATGATGTGATATCAGTAGGAGCAAGTCTTTAGAGCTGCATGAGGAGGAATAATGTTTAGCATGGTAACCAAGTGTGATGTGGAGGATGATACTCATGTTTAGATATGTCCACAATGTGTTTATATTGATATCATCTCAATTTTATGCACCACATACAGAGTTAAGTTGCACAAGTTGTGCTAAAGCACTCACAGGGCTAACTCTAAGGTAGAGTCATGATATATTGATCTGCATTCTTCCACAAAGAAGTATTTTATCTTGCGGTTCTGAAGGAAAGGTGATTGAGTTATGAAGGTGCCACATCTAATAAATCAAGTCATCTGACCTTCTACAATGAAAGTTTCAAGTAGCAGTGTTTTGGTCTATGCTCTGGCTGAGTACTGTACTAATAAAGACTAACTGGAATGATGCATATTTCTTTGAAACAAAACTATCTACCTTGAGGTTTTATGAAATATTAAATGGTTTCAAAATCATACTACCTAGCAATATCAAGTGATTTAGTGGTCTGCAAGTTTAGTTTTTGAATAACAATGTGCTACAATTTGTCTAGAATTCTTTGTTCCTATAATTTTAGTGAGTTTCTTCATTTGTGCTAGAATATGATGATTAGCTTCTTCAAGAGAAGGTTAATGTAATATTGTAAAATTATTGAATCCTAGCCTGTATGGTGGTTTTGATCTCTCCCTGATGGTTTAAATTTGTGCAAATGGTAATTTTGGTGGTATTGTCAATATTTGAGCTGACATACTTGTTTCCTCCATTAGTAGTTGATCCTGACTAATTAATCTTATTCTGGAGAAAGTTTTGTGATTTAATTGATTCCTGACATACTGGTTGTTGGTCTACAACATGTTTTATTTCATATTGTATATTTTTTGGAGATAACTCATGTAATATCATTTGTTTCATCTAAAAGGCATCTTAGTGCCAATTTATTTGTGGTCATAAATTATTGTACAAAGGATATATAAAGAAGAACAAAACATTTGTGATGATGATGTTGTGTAAAGAGAATACAAATTAAGTAGAATAAAAAATATGAACTGTTTGAAGTCAGTGTAAAGGCCTAATTGTGTGAAATAGTGACTACAACATCAACATGTGTTAGATTCTTCTTCATAGTAGTTCATAATCAATTTTCTCAATATAATTTGTGTATCCTTCAATTTGAGACAATGAGTCTCATCAAGTCCTTTGTATCTTTTTCTAAGGCTACATAACTTAGTCTGCAAGTCCATAGGCAGTGAGCCTTAAAAAAATATAATTCTTATTAGCAGTGAGCTACATATATTATAAGTTAATCCTTATCGTCGTTTTTCCCTCATTGGATTTTCACATAAAAACCTTGGTGTCCTTATGTGATACATGCACTCTCTTTTGTTCTTTTTAGTTATTGTGATGTGTTGTTAATCTACAAATGGAATGGTTAAGTTTTAATATATGTTGATTCACCCTCTCTCAACACATCATTTTGTTCAACAATCAGTATTAGTTCCAAGTTCCTTGAGAAGCCTAACAACTAAGGCTGATCATGTTGTTGAACACATGGGGTCTATAGTAAAAATCAATGATATGTTAATTTATTCTAGAACTAGAAAAATCATTGGAACTTGAAGGTTGGGACATCAATCTAGAATATTGTGAAGTAGATTTTGAAGGAGAACTCTGGTCTACGTCTCTTGAAGATCTGGATGAAGCAAGATTAAAAATATCAAATATGAGTGCATGCTAGAAAAGTCAAAAGAGACAATTGACAAATTGAAGGAAAAAGATAAAGAGTCAAAGGAAGAAATTGGCAAACTGAAAGCTCAAATAGAAGGGTGAAGTGAATGCAAAATGAAAGCCAAAGAAGCTAAATATTTGATTTCAAATTTAAGTGTATGTTAAGTTTTTTTCTTCTTCAACTTTGATTACCAACTTGTATGCAATATGATGCCACTTTCATGCTAGTCATTTTTTGGTACAAACAAATCATATCAATCCAAAACATAGGGGGAATGTGAAATGTAAACAAACTAGTTCTAAGGTAGTTGGCTTGGTCTCATAACTACATTTAAATTTAAAATTTTGGAGGTAGAATACATATAGTTGTGGATTTGAACTAGATTTAAGATTGTACAACTTTATGGAGCTTAACTAAGTTCAAGCCCACAATTATAGATTCAAATAGGATCAAGGAATGAGGAGAATATAGATAATGTTAGATCTAGATTCTTGATATGTGTGGAGTTAGGTTTAATTAAGGCTTTGGTTGATTACCAACTTGTATTCAATATCATTCCACTTGCATGCTAGCCATTATATTTGGGACAACTGGGTCAAGTGAGTCTAAAACACAAGGAGAAAGTGTGATTTAAACACTAATCATGCTTAAAAATATCAAAGAAAATGTTAAATTAAGAACAAAAATTACACAACTTTAGTGTCATAAATTGTCACCCCTAAAAACTTCTAACTAGGTACAACATTCTATTTTGCAGGTAATTTGATCATTTCAAGGCTAGATTAAGAAAATATATTAAATTCCCTAAGATTTTTAATTTTGAGAGTGAAAAAGGACCAAATAGGAGTGTTAGGAACCCTTGTCCTACTAATTAGATTTTAAAATATTTGAAATTCAAATGTCAAACTTTGGTGTCTTAAAAATTGTAACTTGTCATCTTGACTTCAAAAATTACTCGGGATGCATATATAAATAAGTCTTTCCTTCTCATTTTGGATAACTATTATGAATTATGATGAATGATGCACTAATGATTTAAACACACATACAACTTCTCTCTCTCTCTACATGCTTGCTACAACTCTCTATTTTGTTATGTGGAATAACCCTTGTAAGTATTCAAGGATTTATTTTTCTTATTCCCTAACTCCTTGTGGTAGCTTTTGGTATGGAAACACTCCAAGGGTTTCATACCTAAGGTAAATATATCTTATGTTATTTCATCTATTGTAGTCTTTATCATTTACTTTTCTTCTACTCCCCAAAGATCAAACACTCTTTCTCATCATTATCATTGTTCTTGTGGAGGTGGAAACACCAACAAAGGGTTTGACCTAGGCGAGCCAACCATGATAGGTGGAAAAATTAACTTCAAACTAGCTAAAAACCCTAAGACTAGGGTGTTTGGAACCCCTGTCCCTCTAATTCAACATTTTCTTCCAGTAATAGGTGCCCCTTTGCTTGCTTTTCCTAGATTTGTACTCATTTTTGTATAATTTTGTTTTCATTTGTGTAATTATTTATATTTTTATATTAGGATTTATATCAATTAGGTTAGTTAAATCACATCTTATAAATTTTCTCTCTTTACAATAAAGGAATAAAACCCAAGAAGATTGGCTCTCCTTCGAGGAAGTTAGCTAATCATGACACCCTCGTTAGTTCATGCTACAATGTTAAGTAAAGGGAAGACTGATCTGGGTTAATTTATAGTTAGATCTAGGATCTATTTTCTCATTTAAAATTTTGGTGTATCCGATGTAACTTGCATTTACACTTATATTCTAAAACCATATATTTTGTAATCTAATCAAGAAATTAGGTTATTTGAATATCTTATTGTTCATATATAAATATTTTATGTTTAGTTTTGAAAATAAAGGATTACACCTTCGTGGAACTGGTAACTGAGGGTATTTTTCTTAGGTTGTTAGCAGATTAAATGCAACATGAAATAACAATGTAAATAATGGAGTGCAAAGGAATACATCAAAAATGAATGACACGATCTCACCCAAGTTATTCATTCTCCATGACTAACCTCCATTACACCTTCTAACTTGTTGAAAATATGAGGTTGCCCTCAGATTTATGATGAGCAATCTAAAATTATGACTAGTCCTAAACAAGTGTTGAAGGATTCAAATGATTATGCAAGAGAAGTTAAGTCCTACATGCAAAATAATTAGCTAAATGACAAAGACAAGGAAATGGGTATGTGCAGGATCATGATGGGCCAAAAAGTGGCGATATGTAAGCCATATGATGGTCCATGTGGCTAAAGAATTTGTTTTAACCCAAAATTGAATTAACGAAAAGGGTTTTTCGAGGATATTCTCAGCTTTCTAACAATATAATTTATGCTTTACTTTGAGTTTAATAAATAATTATTATTCATTTTCTATTAGAATTACGAATAAATTCCTGATTGATAGGCTGATTGAAAAACATCTATAACTTTCAAATGGTATCACATTTTTTGAATCCAAAACATGCATCAAACTATATGCTTCGCATACTATAGGATTAAAAAAGAAAAAAATGAATTTCATGAATTTTTGACTAAGTTAAGGTGGTTAGACAGACGATATTTTATGTTTTTTAAAAGTTGTAATAAAAAAATCATAATTAATTATTTACTTGGAAAAAAAATATAAACAAATATGCATCACATCGGGACATGAGTCCTCTAATTATATCTAAAAGATTATAAAAAAATATTATCATTTTATTGTGGTTAGGGTGTTCAGACAGACACCTACTTCTTATTTTTACCTTGAAATTTAAATACTACTACATTGAAATTTCAAATTTTCACCAAATAGATTTAAAAAAATAAAATAAAGGTCTAGTAGTTTAGAAACTAAATTCAATTTTCTACAAATTCTATATTTACATTTTTTTGAGATAATATAGATAACTTATTCAATTTTTTATGTCAAGTTGTCTAACTCTGATTTTTTGTTTTTTTATTGCCACTTAAGGGCATATTTTTTCCATGATGATCCTGCACATACCCAAACGCAAGATTCAAGAATTGCAAGATATGAGATTTGCAAGATATTCCAATATTTGCCAGATGCCAAAATGAGGACAAATTTTCCATTTTATAGAAAATGCAATTTTGGATGAATGGACGAGATTGAAGATTGAGGAGTGCCCTAGAATCAATGGTCAAGATTCAAAATAACAACCCCTTAATTAGGATTAGGGCAACTTTAGGGTGAAATTCAAAATGAGTGGACAAGATTTAATTTAAGAAATTAAATCAAGGAAAGAGAATATGTGTGACAGTGAGATAAGATTTAGTAAATAGAAAAAGAACGAGTTAGAAAATCAAGTTATTTTAGAAATTACTTAATTTTTGGTGGGAAATGCCATTTTGATTTTAATAGTTTAATTTAATTCAAAATGGTGAAGTCATGTGGCAGTAATTAATAATTTAATTATCTACTTGAAGAGAGATACATTTAAATAAATGATTTTTATTTAAATTTGGAAATGAATTAAAATGAGACAATTAAATAATTAATTTTAAATTATTTAATTGTGGAAGAAGTGGGTTAATAATGAAATAAATTGTGGGGGATTTATTTAATTATGAGAAGACTTTAATATTAGAGACATATTTAAATAAAATTAATTAATTTAAATAGTCAAGTGGGAATAATGGATTAATTAAATAAATAAAATTTATTTAATTTAAAGAGGACTTTAGACATCAGTGGCGTATTTAAATAAATGTGATTTATTTAAATAGTCAAGAAGAAAAGGAGAGATGAATTAATTAAATAATTTGTCATTATTTAATTAATAGTTGAATTTGGTCAGAGGGACATAATCAAATTATGTTTAGAAGAATTAATGAGAAAATTGAGTTCGCAAGCCTAGGTCAATTTTATGTGTCTACATTTTTCGCCTCTTTGTCATAATGCAATTTATCACGTTATGGCAAAGAAAACAAGTCAAAGATATAACCCAGTGAAGGTGTAGAGTGCCTATGCCCCTCATAATTTTTTTTGAATTTTGGCTCGGGGTCAGAAAAATTTGGAAAGTGTCATGATAAGTCAATTTGATGACCAGAAAAACAATGATGTGATTGATTTCAGAAACAAAGGATGTTAAGCTAGTGAAAATGTCAGTCAAAGGCAGTCAAATGAGCCTCCAGTACAAACCCAAAAGGAAAAACCCTAATTTTCAGCCTATAAATAGGTTTGAAAAAGCAATCTAGGTGTCATTTTCACTTTTGCTATTTAGAAAATTTGGAGAGTAGAGCACGAGGAGAAGATGGTGATCCCAGAGACATAGCACCACAATTATCAAGTGAGGAATTTTTTGATGAACCGAGGGTACGGAGGCACCGGTAAGTACCCCTTCCTGACTTTCATTTTCCTTATTTTGTGCATTTATTAGGGTTTAGGATAGAAAAATAAATGTGTTGTGATGCAAATGAATTCACGTAAACTGCAAATGCTATCGCATTCGACGCATTTGACGCATTTGTTGCGTCATGATGCAAATGCAAGGGATGGGTAGTGTTTAGGTCTGAAATGGCATAAACGCTAGGTAATAAGATGCAACTACTAAAATGAAACACAACTGAGCAAGCACACAGCGTAAGTGCAATTTTGTGATGCATGTGCAACACAAAACGATGTAACTGTTATGAAATGACACAATTCACATGTAGAATGAAAACATTGATATAGAGATTCAAAATTGCAAGCTAGAGCGATGCAATTATTGGAATGCGATGCAAGTGCGCAATGAATCGACACATATGGCTTAACACGATGCAATTGCAGTCAACATGACACAATTGCTATTGACTAGGGTTGACTAGAGTTGACTTAGTGTAAACTCATTTTTTTGATGCATTTGTGATTACATAGATAGTAATAATGCTTTGTAATGCTAATCCATGTGTGTTAACCCTCATTTTTGCATGTGCAAAGATGACTAGTGCCCATTTACACATGCTAGTTCAGACCTGTGACATATGCCTTCAGAGATCAGTTGCAAGATGGTGAGCAAAGATGGATGATGTGATTAGGTATCTATTATGTCACCTACATGCCCATTATTCAGGAGAATAGGGGATTGCTGACAACATTGTGTGAGAGGTGGCACTCAGAGACATGTTCCTTCCACCTACCCACAAGAGAGTCCACTATTACCTTAGAGGATGTATATAGGATACTCCACATCCCGATCAGTGGGGAGCGAGTGGTTTATGATCCAAACAGAGGGCGATAGGACTTGGGAGAGATGTATGAGGTAGTGGATGATGCCGATTTTGGGATACATGGGTATGAGATCAGATGGGAGTTTATGGTGGAGCACTACCCTCGGTGGGATGCCATGTTGATGACATTGATCATCAGAGTCCTTATACTAGATCATCGTGGGCACTAATTTTGTATTGGATGGGGAGATGTACTAGCTTGCAGATGTGCAGGAATAGGATAGTGTTTTCCTGGGGGCTACGTTTGTTAGGAATTTTATATCACCAGTTGCATGAGGTGGCCTATCAGGAGGTCCAAAGTATTAGTTGCGATACTACACTTTTGATGATTTGGGCCTGAGAGCACATTCTCATTTTTTCGTCCATTGATTCAGATCCAACATTTGGGTGAGGGTATTCCCTATGTATATCTGCATGCAGGTTCTATTACATAGACCTGGGTAGGAGATACAGGATACTAGCCTCATAGGATTGATACCTTAATGAGTTTTGTTTGGAGGATTTTTAGAGATTGTACCTAGTGGACAGATGAGGATGGACACCTTTCATTGTGTCGATAATTCAAATATTTGATTGGTCAAACTTTGCAAAGTCAGAGGATCATTGAGATGTACCTATCCCAATGGATACTACGATAGTTTGGAGAGCACTAGGGTGTGCCTATGGGGACAATTGAGTATGCACGGTCATTGAGAGAGACCATGTGGGGGCCACCTATATCAGTGTCTTTGGAAAAGTAGTAGATTGATGGGTTGGTTGTATAGTAGTGGGGACAAAGAGGAGGATCAAAAAATGTTAGGACATAGACTAAGTATGATGCTTGGTGATAGGTTCACATGCCTATTCCATTGATAGATCTAGATGGTCCCACACTAATTGATTGATGATTAGTCATTCCACGGGTGCAGAGGGGAGGACAAGGAGGGAGAGATGGTGGCAGGGGGAGGGATGGAGGCTGAGGGTATGGTGGGAGAGGTGGGAGAGATGATGGAGGTGGTGGTGGTGGTGGGAGAGGTGGAGGGGATGATGAAGGTGGTGGGGGTGGAGATGGTGGTGGTGACGACAGGGGTGGGAGGAGGAGGTGGGGTGACAGAGGGAGGAGGCAGCCTAGGAGAGTGAGGCAGCGGGTGGGTGGAGCACCATTATCACCCATCAAGGAGGAGGGTGACATATAGGAGGGAGAACGTTTAGAGAGAGAGGTAGAGGTCAGGGTAGAGGGAGAGATGGAGGTTAGAGTAGGGGAGGAGGCGAGGGTTAGAGAAGAGGGAGAGATGTTGATAGAGGATGATCCTTTTGTAGAGGGATCATTGATGTGGATGATATTAGAGGAGAGGGATGAGGAGGAGGAGGAGGAGGGGGAGGATGAGGCAGAGAGGAGGCTATGAGAGGATATGATTGATGGGGAGGATTAGGGGGATATGTCACTAATTTTTCTCGTAGATGCCACCCCAGACCAGAGGGTGGCTGAACTTTAGAGTAGACTAGATACAACCTTGTCCTAGAACAAGGAATTATCAGTTAAGTTAGAGGTGGTGCAACTTGAGATATATTAGACCATCATCCACCAATAGGAGGCTGAGAGGTGGGTTATAGAAATTGCATAGTTATGCATAGGGCCGACAAGGGATATGGCCAAAGAGTTGGCTCAGATGAGTGAGAGTAGAGGTAGGTACAAGCTATTGTACGAGCAGGTCATGCCACCCAAGAGATGGGACCCTCGATTATCTAGATCATATAGTAGGATAGGTAGTGGTACTCGGACTCATAGCAGCATCAAATCACATAGCAGTAGTCACACCAGGGTTGGCGGGTCCACCTCATTCGGGCAATCTTCAGGTCATAGATCACATCACTCTCATAGCCATTCTTTAGGTCATAGCCATAGATCAAGCCATAGCCATATATTAGTATCTTCAGGTCACCAAACAAAGTAGATCCAACCTCCCATCATCGACCCCTCAGGATCTCAGAGTCAGGCTCAAGTCACCTTGCCCATTCAGGTTACAGTTGAGCTGATGAGTCATCATCAGTCACCCCATGGTTCACCTCCATGAGACGGAGAGGGCACAACTTAGGATTCATATTTCTTTATTGCTATGAGACATTTTATATGTTGAATCTCGAGCTTGTGAGCTCTATTTTTGGGATTCCTCCAAATTCTATCTTGTGACATTTGTTCTTTTTGAGATATATATATGAGATGATCTTGATGCAAACTACATACTTTGTTTTATGATGTCAAGTGTTATGATGGTATATGATTTATTTGATGTGATATGATGTTATGCATTAATTATGATGATTTAATCCTTATATGTCAGAACTGTCCTATTTTATATGATGATGATAGTGATATTCTATATGATGAGATGGATGCATTTATGTATTTTGAGATGTAGGGATATCGTGCTTTATGGTTATGAATGAAATAATGGATATGTTCATGTATGACGATATGATTCCTATATGTTAATGCAAATGATGGTTATGATGTCTATATGTTAATGCAAATGATGATTTTATGTATGCAAGGTGGATGGATGTAAATTATAACTCATATGTCATGCAATGTGAATGTTGATATTATTATGGAATTTGATTTATGAAACCATGAAATTTGATAATGAAATGCTCATATGATTATGTATGCACCTATGTTTTTGTATGTCACGGGATATCATCAGAGGATAGGAGAAGAGAAGATGAAGGTGGATGTTAGTGCAGAGAAAGATATGCATGTTAGTGCAGAAACAAGAATCCTTCAACAATTGCCATAGTACTATAATAGCTATTGCTCTTAATCATCATTGGGCGGAATGTCGTAATAGCCAACAAACACTATGTTATGACATAGATCAATAGTGTGCAAGGTCAAATGATCACATAGGACAAAAATTCAGAAATAATTTGATGATCATGACTCATACAAGGAACATAATTGTTCCAAGTTATTTTGTCATAACCAACCACAAACAAACAAGACTAGTCATGGAATGTCGTTGCTTCCCTAAATCCTGATGCCAAGACATCCTCGAGAAACAAGCCACATGACAACCAATAAAATACAAGATGACCATCATACTATGTCATTGATCCTCTAAATATTGAAGTTAGGACATCCTCAAGAAACTAGTAGTAGGATGATCAAAAGGATATGTCATGGCTCTTCAGAACTAATATCATGATAACCATAAAAAAGGACAAATAATATTTTCCAAGTTTTTTCCAAGTGAACAAAGTGTCAAGTGTTGAAAATCTTACGTGTTCAAAATGTCAATGTTGACAAGGTCTAGGTTGCCAAAATGTTGAGTGATGCCAGATTCAGGAAGGACACACCCTGAATGATGTTGATGTCAAGAGGATTGATTCTTAGAGTCAGGAGAATCCATCAAAATTCTAGATAATGATGAAGAATCTAAGGAAGGACACATCCAAAAGCATGAAAGTTGTTTCTTCAGAAGGACACATCTGAAGGAGAACCATGATTGATAAGTTGACTTGCCTTGATATAATTTTACTAGATGATAGATTTGATCACATGTCGATGTGGACATGCGAGTTTGATTGGGATGTTGATAAAAAATATTGCTTAAATTTTGTTGATAGATTGTTTGCTTAGGTTGAATGATTCGATTGATTTGAATATTTTTGACGTGTGTGAAAGTGCAGTGCCATGAACCCAAATGGATTGGCCTAGTGTGGCCTTGGGGGATCATTGATTGATGGTCTTACCTACATCATGCACTTAGAGACCTCGTAGTTTGACATGAAAAATGACTTTGTCTGAAGGACAAAAGATTGATTCATGATTTTATTTTGACAAACCTAAAAAGACAGACCTAATGTCTCGGGGATTCAAAGATGAATCTTGCCTATGTAGAAAATGTGCAGAGACAACATAGTTTGGACTAGGATAAAGACTGACTGACATGACCAACTGGAATGACATGATAGACTTGACTTTAATTTGAGATTTTTGAATTTTTCTGAATGTTTTTATGTTTTCTTCAAGACATTTTCTAATTTTTGGGACTTTTTTCACAACTTTTTCCAAATTTTAAGACTTTTTAAAAAAAAATTTATAAATGTTAGGACCATGTGTGATACCCACTCTATTCACATAATAAAGGTCTTGCCCCCAGTTAGGTAGGGAATTACTTAAGTAGGATGTCATGAAAAGGGCATACATAGGATAAAAGGCAAGGATATGTAAGGCGTGATGTCAACCACTGCTAGCCATGGATGAAAATGATAGGACTAATGGAAAATATCCCGAATGTCGAGATTTCATTGTTATGCAAAGTGGATGAAGGCCGATTGGAATAATAGTAGATGGCGAAGCAACAATCGACTACGTGTGGCACCTATTTACAAGGTTTTCACCATGGTACTTATCCAAAGTGCCTGTTTGCCAGGTTTTCAGTTTTGGATGAATTTATTTATTTTTACTATTTTTGCCATTTTTTGATATTTTTTGGTGTCACCCAAACACCTATTTTCCAGGTTTTCATCAAGGTGACAATTTTTTCTTGATTTTTCAATTTTTTTGTAATTTTAAGGTTTCAGCCAAGCTCTCTGATGCTATGTGTAGAAATTTCGTAGATGCAAGTCATTGATGGGTTCTATCAACTATTCTCTATCAGGTGTGGCTGACTGATATGCACTAGAACTAAATGTTGTAGTAGTGATATAAGGACCGAGCCAATTAGGCTCAAACTTTCTAGGCTTCTCACGATTAGCCTGGTTTCTTGGATTCTGCATGAGGACCAAGTCACCAATTTCAATTTTTTTGACCATCACTCTTTTGTTATAGCTCTTGCAAAGATGATTTTGATATGCCTCTAAGTGATTCAAGGTATTTTGTCTTCTCTCTTATAGCATTTCTAGTTCATCCAGATGAGACTGTTTGTATTCTTTGTCATTGATCATTCCCTTCAAGGAGACTCAAAGAGAAGTAATTTCGACCTCGATGGGAAATATAGCTTAGATCCGTAAACCAAGGAAAATGGAGTGGCTCCAATGGGTGTGCAAATGCTGGTACAATAGGCCCACAAGGTAGGATTGAGTTGTAGATGCCAATATCATCTAGTGTCATTAACAGTCTTCTTAAGGATGTGAAGAATTATTTTATTTGGTGCCTTAGCTTGACCATTCCCTTGTAGATAATATGGTGTGGAGAAATGGTGTTGGATGTGGAATCGCTCACAGAGTTCATGAACATCTTGATTTTTGAATGGGCGACTGTTATCTATGATGATGGACTGTGGAACACCATACCAACTGATGATGTAATTAAGGATAAAATTTGAAATCTGCTTACTAGTGATGTATGTGAGGGGGACAAATTCAATCCACTTAGTGAAGTACTCAATAGCAGTAATGATGAAATTACGACCATTGGAGGAGGATGGATGAATTTTTCCCATGAGGTTGAGTCCCCATTATGCGAAGGGCCATGGAGAAGTGATCAATCTTATCTCTTGTGTAGGATTGTGGATTAGGTCACTGTGTACCTAGCATTTTTGACATGTTCTGATAAACTGAAGAGCATATTTTTCTAGTGTTGGCTAGTAATACCCCAGTGTGGTGACTTTCCTAGCTAGAGTTGGGCCACTCGAATGAGATCTGCATATACTCTCATGTACCTCACATAAATTTGTGTGAGCTTCATCAGTGTCGAGACAACGAAGAAGGGTGTTGTCAAAGTTACGATGGTAAAGGGTGTCATTGATCATGGTGTATTGGGGAAATTTTTGGATGAGGGATTTGCATTGATTATTGGATAAGTTGGTTGGAAGGTCCTGGAACTTAAGATAATCATAGATTTCCTAATACCAAGGTGTGCTAGGACCAACAATTTCACAAACCATCTTTGACTCTGGAACATCGTATGTGGGAACCAACAGCTGCTCCACTAAGAAGTCGAATTGTGACACATTTTTGAGGATGTCCAAGAGAGATCCGATAGTTTCCATTATGTCGGTTGCCTTGTTTTGTGCCCTAGGGATTTTTTCAAAGGTGATCAAGCTAAAATAGGCTAGGAAGCTATCCACCATTCACTTGTAGGGAAAAATATTTTCATCCTTTGTTTCATAATCATCATTCACTTGGTTGATAACTAACTGAGAATCCCCAAAATCTGACATCTGAATTTTCCATTTTATTGCCATTTTGAGCCCTATGACCAGTGCCTCATATTCTGTAATATTATTAGTACAAGCGAAGGCGATCCAGAATGCCTTAAAAATGGAATCCCCTTGTGGTGTGATGAACAAGATACCAGCTCCTGAGCTATGACTGGTATGAGACCCGTCAAAATACAGTTTCCAAGGTGATGTAGGTTCTACATGAAAGATAAACTCATCAGGAAAATTAGTTATCAATGGATGAGATCCTTGGATAGGTGCATTTTCAAGTTGATCGGCTATTACCTGCCCTTTTATTGCCTTGCACTCAACATATTGTATGTTGTATTCACTCAAAATCATGACCCATTTTGCCAATTGAATTGTCAATGCTGCCCAACTTAGAAGATACTTTAGTGGATGAATCTCTGCTACCAATTGTGTTTGGTGATTCAACATGTAATGCCTTATTTTTTGGGCTGAAAAGACAATGATGAAATAGGCACATTCCACAGATGTGTAATTGAGTTCATATCTGATCAGTGTACGACTGATATAGTATATGGATCTTTCTTTTTCTTCATAGTAATTTTGTGCCACTAATGCCCCTAGTGCATTAGTGGTTGTAGAGACATACCGGATTACAAATTTTCCTTCAATGTGAGGCATTAGGATAGGTGGTGTCAATAGATATTATTTTATTTGTTCAAAGGTCATTTGGCATTTATCTGTCCACAGAAAGGGAATAATTTTGCACAGTAGGTACTGAAATGGATGAAATTTGTCTGCTAGCTGAGAAATGAAGTGTCAGATGGAATGTAATCTACCCTGTAGTGTCCTTAGCTCACTGATTCCTTTTGGTGGAGGCATGTTTAAGATTTATTTTACTTTTGAAGGGTCAAATTCTATGCATCTTCATGAAACTATGTAGCCTAATAGTTTGCCTCAATTTACCCCAAAAACACATTTATTTGGGTTTAAATGAAGATTGTATTCTTCTAGCTGCCTAAATTTTTTTGTCGAAGAGGTCATACACATAATATTCCATTAAAGTATGCATGAGGCCGTGGAATATTGTTGTCATGGATCTTTGGTATGTGGAACCTACATTCTTTAGGCTGAAAGACATGACATTCCAACAGTATGTTCCCCATGGAAATGTGAATGCCATTTTGTGCTGATCCTCAGGGAAAATGCATATTTGATTGTAGCTCGAGAAACCATCCATGAGGGACACCATCTCGTATCTCGTGGTAAGATCAACAATAATTTCTATGTTGGTCAATGGGAAATCATCTTTTGGATAGGCCTTATTTAAATCTCTGAAGTCTGTACAAATGCAGATCTATCCATTTGGCCTGGTGACAAGGACAAGGTTGGAAATCCAATTTGCATAATCTATTGATCTTATGAATCCAAGATCTAGTAACTTTTTCAGTTCAACCTTCACAAGTAGCACAATTTATGGATGCATTTTCTGTAATTTCTGCTTGACCGGTTTGATACTTGGAATCAAAGGAAGATGGTGCAATACTAACTCGGGGTCCAACCTTGACATATCAACGTATGACCATATAAAGTTAAATGTTCTTTCAGAGAAGAATTTTTTGAATTCAATTTCTTCTTCTTTTGTCAATGATGTAGCCAAGAGAACCATTTTGGGATTCTCTAGTGTAGCTATGTTCACTTGTATAGTATCTTCAATAAGCATTGCTTATTTTTCCTATGTTACAGGAAGAAAGTCCGATCCTCCATCCTTAGGCACTTCGGAGAGGTTTTCTCCTTTGGATATGTCATTTATTTTTACTATTGAATTGTCAGAAGGTGCCTTGCATTTTTCACCTAAAGACATGTCTTTTTTTGTTTTTTTTCTTCATATTTTTGCAACTAGAGGATTGCAGAGTCTCCCCAAAGTATGCTGCACAATCTAGATCAATAGAGAATATTTCCTTTTGATCACCACTTGGTATGCCCTCACAAAGTCCCATGAATTCTGCAATGGCCTCATCATTCTAAAATATATCCATAGCAGGTGGGTCTTGTTGGTCCCAATCAATGAGTTGTGGGTAGACAAGGGAAATTCCATCATTAGTGTTGGTAAAGGAGGGGGAAGATGTGGAAAGAATGAAAATGGAAGCCTCAAGTGTGAAGGAAAAATTTTCATCTTAACTTTCCTAGTCAGATGAGTTATGCTCTTGGTCATAATATGGGACAAACAGATCAACATCACGATCAATGGATGGTGAGTCATAGTCATGTATAGTATGTTCAGGTATGCCAAGTTTTTGGGTGGGTTCAGGAATGGGGTGGGATGATGTATATGTTATCGATGATAGTTTATACTCACTTGGGTCCCAAGGGATGCTTACCCATTCTGTATGTTTAGAATGGTGATCTATAGGATTGATGTTGTACATTTATCTAAATATTTCCTCAAAAGGGAGTTGTTCGGGTTCCAGGAATAGTTCATCAATATCATAGTCCTTCAGGGTTCTAGTAGATCCCCATTCAAATTCATGAGAGTAAATTTTGGTAGGGGAGTCTTCGCATGTCTCGACACTTTCAAGAGCTATTACATCCTTACCTGAAAGTACATAGGTATGTCGATTGTCTGTTTCAAGTTGCTCAAACCCTAGCCCTATATACTTTGGTCTCTTAGAAATGATGATAGGCTCTCTCCTTCCATTTTTGTTTGGTCCAAGCCCACTAGTTCCATCAAAATGGTGTTCTTTACATATGTCATAGCCTTTGTCGTATATATGTACTAGTAGCAGGGGTAATCCTTCCAGGTCCTTGTAGCTCCAATTTTCTATGTCGATAATGGCTTCATCACTCATGTCTCCACATAGTGTGAAGACCCTTTTCGGAGGAACCTTGAAATTTTTCTTAGGTTCCACTGTGAAACAAGGTCAACCATAGAATTTATGTGGCTTAGGTATTGTGGTGATACAATAAGTTGTATTCAATTTGAATTCTCCACAACCCAATTCCTGGATCTTAAAGTTAGTACTTGGTATGGAAGCCGAGGAGGATGGTATGGCGGAAGTGGATGGAGTGGATATGGATGAATTGGTAAGTGTGGATGGATTGATGTACTTAGAAGAGGTGGATGTTGAAGCCTCTTGATTGATAGGAACTTGATGCTCAATAGTACCTCTCAAGTTGGTGCAATATTGAAATGGATCAGGATCTCCTGGGATAGTAATTTCGGTGCCATCGAAAGGGAACTTCAGGCATTGGTGGCATGTGGAAGGAATGGCCTTTAGAGCATGAATCCATGGGCGACCAAGTAATATATTGTAATGTATATCATGATCTAGGACTTGGCATGTTGTGTCTATGATAATTGGTCCCACATGAATTGGGAGTGTGATGATGCCTTTATAAGAATGCTCCTTGTCATCATATGCTTTGATCACAATACTCTTGGTAGCATCTACATATGCATCAGAGAAGCCAAGAGACTTAACCAATTTTAAAGAGAAGATGTTCAATCCTACTCTACCATCTACTAGGACTCGTCTAACCTTATGCTTATGGAAGAAAACCTCAATATGAAAGGCATCATTATGAGATGGCTTGGGTGAGGAGTAGTCAAGATCTGAAAAGGTGTTGTGGTGAGGTGAAGTCAAATATCTGACCATAGTTTCAAAATGGTTGACATCAATATCATTGGGGACTGAGGAATCTTGCAAGAATTTATCTAATATGGGCTTATGTGCTGGTGAAATGTGAAGTAATTCTAGGATGGAAATTTGGACAACGGTCTTATTTAATTGTTCGATAAGGTTGAACTCTGGATTGGGTATTCAATTCTTGACAAATGGGCCTAGTATGGTAATTTTGGGTTGATGAGAATAAGGGCCTAGGATGGTGATCTTTCCTTTGTGTGTGGTTACATTGCATTCCGAGGTCTTTTCGATAGTAATGGTATTGACACATTTGTCTTCATCAGTAGCATGAAGATTATTAATGATAGTACCACTGGAATAGTTGAAAGCAACACATACATAACTAGCTTGATTGTTGTTATTCTTTGTTCTAGACGATGAGGGGTTACATGAACCATGGTCTTTCAATGGGTTCTTATGGATTGTATGATCCACATTAGACATAAATGGTTGATCTCCCAACTCAATGGTACGATTTTCAATAAGATCTTGGACAAGATTTCTGAGTTGGTGACAAGAGGAAGTTTTATGCCTTTTAACATGGTGGTAGTCACATAATGAATTATTATCCCACCATGATGGATTAAACTGACCAGGATCATATATTTTAGGTTCTTCCAAAGTAACGACGCCATTTTGGATGAGTTTCTTTAGGACAACTTTGATGGGTTCACCCAAGGGGGTGTACGTGCATTTTGAGAATTGCTTTGTCTGACGAGGTTTCCCTTGGTTTGATTGAGAAGGATTGCTTTGACTGGAATTAGTAGTTGGTGATGGTGGAGTCGCAAGTGCATTTTGAGTTTTAACTCCTTTGATTGTGAGTATATGACCTGTTGTTTTGACTGTTTTCACATCAACCATACCATCATTGGTGATGTGTTTATTTTTAACCCAATATTTTTTTTTGTCATTGGAAGGACTTGGGTTGGTGTTTGTGGTAGTGTTGATTATTTTTAATTTCACCTTTGGCAAGTAAGGATTTTTCAAGTTGGACACCTTTTTCAACAAGATCAATAAAGGTGGTACAACAATGGACTTGTAATCCATATCTTAGTGGGCCGAGGAGATTCTGCACAAAAATTGTGACTTTTTCCTTTTCAAGTATCTCCACAGGACATCGGCTTGCTAGAGTTCTCCATCTTTGGAAGAATGGGATAGAGGTCTCCTCGACATCTTGTTGGGTGAGTCTACATAAGGAGGCAATGGCAATGTCCGTGTCAATGTTATAGGCATAGTTTTCAACAAACTTGTTTTCTAATTCATCCCATGATTTGATTCCTTTAGGAAATTATGTGAACCACTCCAGTGCATGCCCTGTGAGACTCCTAGAGAAGAGTCTCATTAAATAGGTGTGTTCATAAGAAATTTGCATGTAACTGGTAGTGAATTCTCGAATATGTTCAATGGGGTTTGTTTTGCCTTTGTATTTAGGGAAATGTGGCACCACATATCCAGAGGGAATGGTGGCATTTACAAGGTTGTGTCAAACAAATATGGACATAGGTCATATGACATGTAAGAATTTTTTTTTTACTGTTACAAGGTTTCTACCTATATTTGAAGAGCAACAAGTTTGAGTGTGAGTGCCTCCACAATTGGGTTGTTGGTAGCATCACACATGGTGGTGATAGGTATGGATTGAGTGCCCACCTGTTGTGATGAAATGTGTTGATTTTGAATTTTTTGTTGGTGAGAAAATTGGGTGTTTTGATTTGGTAGTTGTTGGAAATGCATGTTTTGATGAGGGATGTGATGTTGTGTATGGAATTGAGAAGCATAATTTGGGATGTGGGATCTAGCCATGTTGGATTGAATTTGAGGGCCTTGTTGGCCTTGAGCATGTTGGTGCCCAAATGGAGTTGTATATTAGGTGCCTTGATTGCCTTGCCCATATAGATAAGTATGGCCTTGAGGAATGCTAGTATTTTACCTCAAGGGAATGTTGGTGTTGACTTGAGATGAATTTGGGACATTCGATTGAGTTCCTTGGATGGAAACTTTTCGTTTATTCTTCCCAAAGGGTTTTGATGAGTTTGTTGCCATTGTAGTAGAGGAATCGAGTAAGAGGTTTGTGGATGTCCCCATGGAGCTAGATGAAGCTCCAAAGAGGTTTGGTGTGTTGGTGCCCATTGTGTTAGATGAAATCCCCAATGTTGATCCAATAGTTTGTGAGGAAACTATGGATGTTTGTTGAGGGATGGAATGTGATGTGGTGTTTATTTGGGTTGATGATCCCCCAATAGATGTTGTGTTGACCACATTGGATGTATTAGTTGTAGTATGGGCAATAGCTATACCAAGGGAGGTTTCATTGATGTTGTTGATGACATTATGAGTGGTGGCTCCGATGGAGGCATTGTTTGCATCGTGTGATTGGCTTGTTTGATTGGTAGGATCAGGAGATGTTGCTCTTATAGTGTTGAGGTCAAATCCTTTTAGAAATCTAGCCCCTTGGTCAAGGAGCATAGCTAGATATCTGGTTGAATCATTTAAAATGAATTCTTCCACAAAAGCGGCCACTTCTAGGTTTTGGGCAGCAACTTGTATGTCTTCTTCAAAGACTTGCCCATTTTGGTCTCTATGGACAAATTATTCAAAATGATTGTGTGAATAGGATGGAATGGACATCTCATTGAACAAATTAATGAGAGAATTCCCTATGTTGGTATTTCCATTCATGTTGTTAGGGAGAATATTTGTATTCATGTCATTGGAAATATTGATTAGCTTGGTGTCTTGACCAAAAAAATCCATGAGTCTTCTTTTTCTCTGTAGTCTAGTTTCAACCATAAAAGTTATGCTCAAATTTGGGGATGGTGAAGGATGACCTAAATATGCAAATGTGATGATACTATGTTTTTGGTTTTTTGGGATAAAGAATGCTTATTGAATGATGAATGCAAAGGAGACTAAAATAAGCAGACTAAAATGTATGCAAATGGAAAGGAGATGATTTACTTAACCATACAACATTTTGGCAATGTCTCAATTTTGAAATGTCAATGGACTTGTAAAAAGGACTAAGGAGGGCACAATGAAATTTCCACACTAGACCAATGAGTGGGGAATGGCTCACAAATGGTAATGACTAAAGACAATAGTTCGATCAAGTCCAATGATAACCTACTCTTGAAGGCAAAGGTTTGACAGAAAACGTTAAGGAATATTCTCCTAAAATCTATAAAATGAGTACCTAGAATGATGGTAAAGCCTAAGAATGCAATTAGAGAAATGCAATGGAATATTATGGTAACCTAAGAATGCTACCTAAAATGCAAGGATGATGAAATTTGAGTAATTCCTGGCTGGTTTTGGACATAAACAATAGAGAAAGATGTATGGAATTTTGTGTGGAAAAGTTGGGCCTCATATTTCTGACGATGAATGAATTTCAGGGTTACTAACAAATACATCGCAACAAATACGTTGCAGGAAAGTAAATGCATCACAAGCTAAGTGATTGTGATGTTTCAAAAAGAAAATACGGTTTGAAAGATCAATTACGATGTTTAAGGTTGCAAATGTGGTGCAACAGAGTGATTGTGACTCAAAATTCAGCAATTGTAGTTCGATATAGAAAATGCATTGCAAAGTTTAGATTTTGGCAAAAAAATTGACAGATTGCAAAATGTGTTTCAGTTTTGAAATGTTATTTCAGTTCGGAAAAGGATGTTGATTTGTTCATTTTGTTTGAAGACACTTGGCAAACAAATTGTCTTGGAAAATTTGTAAACAAACACATAGAAAACATGTACAATCCCTATGGATGAAAAGACTATATTCTTTTGGATTCCACGTGGAGTTTACTCCAACCGCATATTCTTAATGAATGGATTCATAAGCTTGGCCCCATGGGCTCCCCCTTACAGTGCAATCACTTCTTAGGGTAAGTAAGTTTCTAACCCACATGAATCTCCCATAGCAAGCTGATCATTTCTACTAAAAACTGCGAAAAATTGGATGCCTTCACAACGACCGTTGCTGCACCAAAGAATAGAAAGGGTCTTTTAGGCTCTATACAATTTTTTTTTAATTCGGACACCCGTTCAAGTGGTCACACATGGGGCAAAAGATTAAACTCTGTTAAAGGAGAAATTCTAGCTTGAAGAGGTTACGCTCAATAGGGTTTTGGCGAATTCTACTTTGTCTATGCTACATATTCGCACTCGTAATCCTAAGCTTTCCAGTAGGATTCACATTTGTATATTGGTCAGGAGTAGCTTGGCCAAAGAGCTTCTTTGCCAGTTTGAGTCGCCTTGGGGTGAGTAATTTTTCCCACTGGAGAAGGCCCAGTTTCTAAGGTAAATAATAGCGAGTAGGTACACCCACAGTTCAATCAATCTTTGTTTGCCTAAACAAAGAGAAAACACACGTCATGTACTAGGCTCACACTAGCAAGATTGTTCATTTTAATCCCAAATTGAAATATGAATGGGAGATAAAGTAACCAACTCGTTAGTGTTTTTGTTTCTCCAGATCACACAAGGCGTAAGAGAATTACATACACACCACATAGATCATTACTGAATAACAAAACACCTTAGACACATGTTCATTTTAACTGTTTGTAGTGTGATCAAGAAAGGGTTCATTTTAACCATCTATAGTATGAGCCAATCAAGAGTTCATTTTAGCCCAATGAAAATGTATGAATGTTCTTTTTAATGCAATGAGTGAACATGCATGGTTGTGTTCTTTTTAGCCCAATGAAAATGTATGAATGTTCTTTTTCACTCATGAATGTAATGCACTTTATTTATTAGATTAATTGAAATTGTAAAAACAAACAATAAAGGGCGTTAGATTCCATATTTCCACATGCTATCACACATAGATCAGTAATCCAAAAATCTTTAATCTAAAACAAAAAAAAGTAAGAAATTTGAAAAAGCTGAAAGCAATTTTTTTTACTAGTTGATTGCATTGCAACAGAGCAAATGCAGCTCATTATGGGAATTGCGTCATTTTGAATGGGGAATGCGGGTCGGTAAAGTGAATGTGGCTTGGTTTTTGTCAAATGCGGTGTGTGAAATCAAATGCGTTGATCAGTGGGTCAGATGCATCGCGACATATCACTTGCATCATTTGTGAAGGCAAATATGACACGACATAGCGTTTGCATCACCAAAAATGGAATTTGCATTGCTTTGTACATACGTACCTGTAAAAATGACAAAAGACCATACAAAAATCTTTAAAAAAAACATGTTCGAAAAGTAGTCGGGTTCACCAACTAAGGTTATTTTTCTTAGGTTGTTAGCAGATTTAATGCAACATAAAATCCCAAAGTAAATAATGGAGTGCAAAGGAATAAATGAAAAATGAATGAAACGATCTCACCCAAGGTCTTCATTCTCCATGACTGACCTCCATTACACCTTCTAACTTGTTGAAAATATGAGGTTGTCCTCAGATTTATGATGAGAAATCTAAAATTATGACTAGTCCTAAACAAGCATTGAAGTATTCAAATGATTATGCAAGAGAAGTTAAGTCCTACATGAAAAATAATTAGCTAAATGACAAAGACAAGCAAATGCAAGATTCAAGAATTGCAAGATACGAGATTTGCAAGATGTTTCAAGATTTGCCAGATGCCAAAATGAGGACAAAATTGCCATTTTATAGAAAATGCAATTTTGGATGAATGGACAAGATTGAAGATTGAAGAGTGCCCTAGAATCAATGGTCAAGATTTAAAATAACAACCCCTTAATTAGGGTTAGGGCAACTTTAGGGTGAAATTAAAAATGAGTGGACAAGATTTAATTTAAGAAATTAAATCAAGGAAAGAGAATATGTGTGATAGTGAGATAAGATTTAGTAAGTAGAAAAGGAATGAGTTAGAAAATCAAGTTATTTTAGAAATTACTTAATTTGTGGAGGGAAATGCCATTTTGAATTTAATATTTTAATTTAATTCAAAATGGTGAAGTCATGTGGCAATAAATAATAATTAAATTATTTACTTAAAGAGAGAGAAATTTAAATAAATGATTTTTATTTAAATTTGGAAATGAATTAAAATGAGACAAATAAATAATTAATTTTAAATTATTTAATTGTGGAAGAAGTGGGTTAATAATTAAATAAATTTCGGGGGATTGATTTAATTATGAGAAGACTTTAATATTAGAGACATATTTAAATAAAATTAATTTATTTAAATAGTCAAGAGGGAATAGTGGATTAATTAAATAAAAATAATTTATTTAATTTAAAGAGGGCTTTAGACATCAGTGGCATATTTTAATAAATATGATTTATTTAAATATTCAAGAAGAACATGAGAGATGAATTAATTAAATAATTAGTCATTATTTAATTAATAGTTGAATTTGGTTAGAGGGACATAGTCAAATTATGTTTAGAAGAATTACCAAGAAAATTGAGTTCGCAAGGCTAGGTCAATTTTATGTGTCTACAAAACCCTTAAAACTTTCCCGGTTCCACTTAAATTGTTGTGATCAAACCCTGATAATCATTATCCTAGGGTTTGGGTTTTAAGTGTTTTAGTTTGATCATACCCTTGTTTGATTCAGGCTTCTAATTTTGAGTTAACTGGCTGTATCCAGTTCCTGGTCAATTTTATAATCACTCATAGCATTAAGTCTTGTGGTTTTCCTAGCCCCTTTATCTTTCTTCCCATCATGACTAGGTGGTCCATTTTAAAACAACCTTCAATGCACGTGCTTCAAATACTTCTTAAGTCGGGCTTTGAATGTTGCATCGCCCATTACCTGTTTGTTTTCAAATTTGCTTTGGTAACCTACGACGACCGATGCCCTTTCTTTTCCTTTTGATCGACCACCTCTAGTCCCTCGCGTTTTCATGTATCTCCTCTGAGAAGTAACACCCGATGAGTGATGTGGTCAATCTTTTGACCCATTGCTACACTTCTAACTATCATCGGTTTCCTTGAGCTGGTGAAGGTGGAACTCGTGATCGTCGATGCCTAGGTCATGTCCCATCACTGAGGCGTAATGCTTCACTGGTTGGCGTCATTATATGGAGAGATAACGCGTGACACACAATGAATGAAGTATGTGGCACCTGAGGATTTGTTGTGGTTAGTATCACTGGCTTCTCCACTATTGCCTATCATCCTTTGTAGTTTAACGTGGAACCTGCAACCGTCAATGGGCTGAGTTCCTCCCCATCATGCAAGCTTGGTATGTCGTGGGTTAGGATTGTTTGGGCAGATGTCAACACATGATGAGCAATGTAGATAATTTTCTATGGTTAAGATCCTTTCACGACCACAATCTATGACTGATGTCTCATCACTAGCCTCAGTGCCATTTCTTAAGGATACTCTTGTGGGAAGGATGATCTAGTGATGGGCGATGTGTTTCAGTTTGTGGCTCGGATTTACCCATGATTTTTAGATCGATGGTGTGCATGTCAAGGATGATGACGTCAGGATGTGGTTAAATACGTGGCAGTTTTAAAGAATCTCTTTGTTGTTTTGAAGTACGGCTGATAAATCAAGTGGAGATCCTTAATAATCCTCATTGATCAAGTTTTAATCTATGACGATCGACAGATGAGATGCAACATGCAAGTGATTCATTTTTTCAGTCATGTGAGTGAACCAGGATGGCCATGAATTGTAGCATGCCTTGAATTCCTCTATTTAATGAGGATTGTTCTACATTTTTTTTGTTCGTCTGCTTCTATCAGTGCCTTTGGTTGATTCTCATGGGTGCTAGGGTAGTAAATTTTGTTGTCTGGTAAATTCTCGCCAAGGTGGTGTAAAAGTGTATTGATGCATATGTTGTTCTTGCTGCATTTTGGTGACCTATTATATGTTTGGCGCTGGTGTAGCTCACATTGTCTGCACATAGGAATATCCTGGGGGTTGTTTCTAGTATTTTCCTTGCATATCTGGCACTGGGTTCGTGTTGATTATAAGATGAGTCAGTCAAGTTCTTCTTCTACACCAATGCGTAGGTCACCATGGTTTATCTTGTAGGAGCCATTGACCTATGAGCCAAAGATAAAACCCATGGTGGTAGAAACACCAATTGTCCTGAGGGCTAAGAGGTCTGCATGCAAGAAGGTCGAGAGAACTATTTTCAAAAGTACCTATAGTATTTGGAAGAGCTTCGAAGAATTGATCAAAGTTGAAGGGAAAGGGCCTGCCATGTTTGTGAAAGAATTAACAAGACCTATGGTAGACCCTAGGGTTTTTTCAGAGAAAATCAACTCCCTGGTCATAATTATTGATATCTCTTAAGAGGATGGTGAAGGAGCTATCTTTTTTGTTGGCCATTGCCTTGTTTCTCTGGTGTTGTATATCGACTTGGATGATGGAGTGGTGGTTGCAACTCCACTCTTTGTGAAGAGGCCCGGTGAGGATGTTCACTCAACAACTGACAAGGTTGGGTGACACCCATGTGTCTTTCTTGGTGGTGCTTGGTTATTGGGTGTTGTGATGTGTGTTTCCTACATGGTTGGTTCAAAGGGTTTTTTGGTTGTTGGTGTTGATGGAAATTTCTCCAATTTTTTGGTGACGTACGGATTGTGATGGTGGTGCCTTTTGGAAGACTTGCATGGAATATTTGACTAATGGTTTGGTGCCTCTTTTTTCCTTTGCTTTCCTGTGGTGTGTAAATGAAAATATAACGGTTTGGGAACGAAACCCCACGAGATGAAATAACTTTGAAATTATAAAAAATGTAACTGTAATGAGCCCTCTGCTTGTTGCTCCCTTGGCTTATAAAAGGGATTTCAAGGATCATTATAGGGGGTTGGATTTTGAGTCCAGAAATGACTTAGGTTGAATGCAAAAGACTAAAGCAATACAAAATGTATAGTAGACATGCTGGAATATATTCTTGGGTCCAAGTTTTGTATATGACATTCTTAAATAGTTTTGCATGAGTTTCTGACATCGAAAAAAATATGGAAAATTGAAGCATGTGCTCTACTGTATGCAATCATTACATATTATGAATGGAAAACCAAGTGTATTTTCATTTGTCTTTCAATGGTTATTTGAATGTATGATTCTGTTCTTGTTCTAGCCCAAGGGGTTAGTTAAAATACTTGAAGGGAATTGTTGGTTTGTAATCAATTGCTGAGGATTTTGATAAAAATTCATGTTCTAGGAACCGTGAGTTTTCAAAGTGTAAGGCATTATGAAGATAAGCCAATTATTTCATGGTTAGCTGGTTCATGCATTATTGACTGTTATATATTTGACTCTCTTCCCAATTGATGAGATACTGGTTTGTTCACTATTAATTCTTGTAATCTAATGTAGTAGTCGAAGTACCTAGTCATGGATTCATAATGATGGCAACATTAAATCAAATTTTATCAATTCTAAGATGCAAGTTTGCAATAATACCCTATTTTTAGAAATTTGATGATTATTTTTGTAAATCTCAGCCATACCTTTTGTTGAATGAAGTTTGTTTATAACAGAAAGGAACTTATCTATGAAGAAGTGTTCACCACTATAATAGAATTCTTGCACAAACTCAATTGGGAAATACCCTCCCTGGTTCCATAGAGCCTAAAGTGCAGGGGTTAAAGGCTCAAAACCCTTTACCCATTGAGTTGGCCATTCATCTCTAGGATTCTTGATGATGAAGGTTGGCTACCTTCTAGAGTCTTCCTAAGGTGTACTGGAAAAAACACAAACACACCTCTTGATCACCAAACACCTTACACTTTGGTGAATTTGATTTAGCTTATATTTTATTATATATATTTTTCAAATCTGATTTATTTTCTTAAGGTATTACATTAGTAAAATATTTTATATATATGTGTAAAATTAGAAACAAGAAGGCACTTACGATCCTCATTCTTTGCAAATCACAAACCTAAAAACCAAATCTTCTTTCTTCCAACATATCATCAACATATTGGTATTTTCATCACTTTCTTTTATTCTTCTACTTCATAGGAACATTGATGTGTGAAGTGGATTTGACCTATCAGCTCCTTTGAAGGCTTTAAAATCCTAATTCATGATTTCATGCAATCCTCATCAACAAATTAAGGTATGTTGATTACTCAAGATTTGTGAGATTTCAAATCCTAGTTTCTATGGTTAGAGACCTTTAAACATTACTACACCTATATAGGCTTTAAAATAAAAATATATACATTTACTTTTAGACTAGGGTGCTCGGCATCCATGTCTTATCATTTTTTCCCCAGTTTTCTACACAAAGTTCTTCTTTGTAGTCTCTAACTAGATCTTCTTTCTATTTTTGTCACATTGTTCTATAATTTCTAGATTTTTTTACACAGTCAATTTGATCCTAATTCACCTAATTCATTGCACCACCCTATCCATCCATGCACACTACAATAAAAGGGACCAAAATCCTAACTAGATCTCTCTTGAGGATAACAACCAAATGTCATATCTTGATTAATTTTGTGTAATCACCTTCTTTTAATTCACAAATTACCTTCTAAATATGTTTTCTTTTCTTACATCATTAATAGATGTTTTTGTCCCTTTGGTAGCCTTTCTTCAAATGAAAATGAGACTTATGATTTTCCCTCTCCCAAGATTGGTCCTACTTCTAAGGATATTTTGATGCAAGAGTATAAAATCATTGATACATTTCCTAACGTCACTTTTCTTGATCTTTCACCCTTTAAAAAATGATGAGGCTCATGCTTGTTCCTCTCCTAAGATTTGTCTCTCATGAGGATACAATTGTTGATACATTTCTTAACATTAATTTACATAATATTCATTCAAATGATGTGGCATACATATATGGATATTTCAAAATCGCATTGGATCCCCCATCGATAGAGGATTATCAACAAATAGTCAACATAATTAAACTTGTAAAACCAAAAAATGTTGTGCATCTTCGTCCTGACATTTCTCAACCAAAAATTAATCATTTTCTTACTATTTGAGGTATTCCAAACCCACCTATATCTCTCGCTTCTTACATTCTAAACTCCACAAAAAAATCACTCAAGACAATAATGTTGATCAAAATGTGTTGCAACAACCTCATTATCATGGATTTTATCACATGAACAATACTTGAAACAACAAACAACCTAAGAAAAAACTGATGGGACTTAGTTCTATTCTTCTTCCCTAACCTATTCTTCCTCTTGCACCTCATCCTCCTCAACATGTCAATAAAGAGTATGATCTTATCAATCAAATCTATACTACTTATACTAAGATCTCTCTTTTGAGACTTAATACAAACCTCACCTACATATGAAAGGATGCTCAAGAAGGCCTTATAAAAGATATTTGTATCACCTTCTATTAGACCAAATGATGTAGCAACATTGTTAGATTGTATTCATACAAAAAATTAGATATTATATTCTACCAACTTGAATTACCTTCTCTTGAATTTCAAAAACAACATGATCCTCTTATGATTTTATTCATCATAAATAGAAATGGAATAAATTGTGTAAGAGTTGAAGATTATCTCTATACCCAAGACCAACTACAAAATAATAGATTCCCTCTACAAGAGGGTATGAAAGAATATGAACTTGCTTGATATTAAGAGCTATCAATATGATTATGAGGTATGAAGTATATTACAAAAGAGTACAATGAACTTCCTTGTATATGCAAGGTGAGGAATATGATTAAAAATTATTGTGACATATATCTTAATCCTATGACATGTGACAACTAACCCATATCAACCTAGGAATTAAGCATTAAATTCTAGAAAGATAAGATCTAGACATGCCAACTAAGAATTTTAGAAGGAATCTTATATCCTAAGTAAAATTAACATGTGAATAAGTCCCCTAAGTCCCCAGTAAGGTAAATGACTAGGTACAAGACATATATTCACACCAACACCCCCATTAGTTATAAATTAGGGGGAAGAATATTATGTAAATGATGTAAAAAATGTAAATATGGGTCTCGACTACAAGGCCATTTTAGGTACCCATGTATAAATGCAAATGAAATATCTCATAAGGTGAGAAAAGGAGAAAACCTAGTGGGACAAAACACCTCCCCAAAAGAGAGAAAACATACAATCAAGTGATGAAAGATGGAGGACTCCATGATAGCCCCCAAGTACACCATCCATCAAATATATATATTAAAATCAATAACCCCCCATAAGAGGAAAAGAGTGAGACTATGTAGCCCCCCACAATGTATAATCACCTAAAAAAATGGTAAGTGTTTGAAGACACAACATGATCCAATGTTGACAAACAATTTGTCTCCCTTCCAAAAGAAACAAAACCAAGTAAGGAATGCTTCCCATTATAGATAGGAATGGAAAGAAAGAATCATAAATGTGTATCATGGTGTCTCTCAAATATGTTCATTTGTCTCCTTGTCCACTAAAGACGGAGATTTCATGAAATCAACTTAGGTACATGCCCAAAATGAAGAAGAGGGTAGAAAACCTGGATGATGTAGAAATGAATTTTGAACAAGATCCAAAGACAAAAAATGTTTGACAAAAGTTGTCGCTGGAATGAGTGTCATCAAAGAGGAGAGATAAACCATCAAATGTGTCCTCCAAATTTGAAACATGAGACTCCACAAACAAGGATGAAATGTTTGATAAATAGGAATCCAAATAAATAAGGCAATGTGATACCAAATGCAATGAATATTTGGAAGTTCTTAATGAATCACCAATAAAAGATGAATGGTCCTGCTGAACAAGAATGATGGGAGCCTCAATCAATGACTATGCACAACAAATCAATGAAGGTGAAGGATCAACAATTTCCTCTGAAGGATAAGAATGAGTATTTGAAGAAACCTCATCATCCTCATCTAAACATTCAAAGTATTCTAAATATTCAAACTCCCACATAATATCATAATTATAGGGTATCCATTCTAAAAAATGAAGAGGCACAAGATAGTTTAAAACAAGATCATTTGGGAATGGATAAAAACTAGGATCTCCATATATCTCCAAAATTTTAGTCCAAAGAGTATGAGGACACTCAAAATTATCAGTAGCATTCAAAATTTCATCATCTACATGCATAGCAATAACTCCTAAGACATGACCCCTTTTACAATTCCAAGCAATTTTTTTACTAGTTGTACTTGGAGGGGGGACAAGATCATACAAAAGTTGCAACAAATAAAGCCATCAAAGATGTTTTATGATGCCATCTTTTCATTATTTATAGTTTCCCCTTTTCAACATAATTAAAGAAGGGTGAAATGAAAACCCCATAATGAACTATGAGAAATCTCCAAAATTATAAATACATTAACCTTCAACAACAATTAGAAACCCCCAAACATGATGTATGCTACAAATGAAGCCTTCCTAAACTAACAGAACCTCTCCAGGAATCATTATGTCCAAGTAATTAGTCACAATGCTAAATATACAAAATATTGAATAACGAATACATGAGGTTGAATCTGGAAAAAATGCATGGGCACAATAATAGAGATTCTTAATACCTTTCCTATAGCGTAAAAATCATGAAAAATGGAGATCCAAGAAAAACATTATGAGCTTGGAGGTCCAAATGGGAGATCTATCTTTAGTTGGCAATAAAATGTACCTACAAAAAATATCTCAAAATGACTTGCACCATTATGAATTACATGGAACCGACTTTCTATCAATATCTCATTTGCAAAATATTTAATACCTAGGTGAAAATTTATGCTCCAAAGAAAAAATGCCCAATTTGGGCACTTGACAAGCTAAATAGGGGGAAAAGTTAAGCCCTCAAGTGTTAGCACCTAGTCACCCACATGACTGTAGGTGCTACAGAGAACAAATAAAAAAGTGTGCTCAGGCGGTGGAGGTGGTGGTGGGTGCCCATGCCACTAGTGCAAACTCCTTGACACTAGTGATGGGACTGCGAGTGAGGTGAATGGGGGCTTTGGGAGATGTTGATTGCACAGTCAACTAATAAATAGAAAACACCTACCAACCCTGCAAAAAAGGGGTACAAGTGTGTATAATAATAATTTTCCCCCAAAACAAATATTTCCGCCAAAGTTTTATTTAAACTGTGATAAACTTAAAAAAAAATTCTGCCTAAAATAAATTTTAGCCTAAAAACATTTGATAAATATGTGTAAACATTAATAAAAAAAATTATATATTTTTTCTATCAAATATAAAATCGTACACCTATACTTAAGAGGTCGTATGACATGTTTGGGTAATTTTTTTCCCTCAAAAACACCTAAAGCCGAGCATAGGTGTAGTTTATATTAAACTTCATCTCTTAGGAATTTTGAACATGATGGTGAGGTTGATTTGGGATCAAAGTGAACCAAAATCTCAGCTACATCTAGATCTTGAAATCTTCAAACTCTTGTAACTATAAAAAAATGTTGGATTTAGATGAAATAAAAGTCTATCTTGACTTTCTCAGCCACCCTGGACTAAAAAATCAGATCAAATTTCCTCCAAGAAAAGCCAAAAATGTCATGCAATGAAAACCCACATAGAGAAACCCTCAAATTCTGCTATTTTTTTCATGTTTTTCGGATTCCCAAGTTCACCATATAGTGCAAGGGAAGAGAATACTAAACCTTACTAAAAATAACCTATATCTCTCACTAGTAATAGCTCAACCATCATATTTGAGAATGATTTTACAAGGCTTGGCTCTAATACCATGTAGGAATTGAAGATTAGCTCTATACCCTAGACCACCTGCAAAACAAATAGATTCCTTCCACAAGAGGGTATGCAATAATATGAGCTTGCTTGATATTAAGACCTATCAATATGATGATGAGGTATGAAGTATATTACAAATGAGTACAATGACCTTGCTTATATAGGCAAGGTGAGAAATAGGATTAAGCATGATTGTGAAATATGTCTTAATCCTATGACATGTGACAACTCATAAGAACCTTGAAATCAAGCATCAAATGTTAGAAAGATAAGATCTAGACATGCCAACTAAGACTTCTTGAAGGAATCAAGATTATATCCTAAGTAAACTTAATATGTGAATAAGTCCCCTAGGTCCCTAATAAGGTAAATTACTAGGTACAAGGTCTACATATATTCACACCAACAAATTATACTCTAATTGATAAATGATCAAGCCTTACTATTTATAGCATTGACCTATTATGTGTTTTTGGTGTAGATATGTCTCTCATCAAACCCAATACTCTTTCTATATTTGGATTCAATAATGTGATTATATATTCACTAACTACAATCACGCCACCAATTGAGGTAGGACATGTGTCTTTTCCTAATCTTATCCATGTCATGCCTGATTCTCTTTCATAAAATATTCTTCTTGGTAGATCATGGATTCATGCCATGAGGGAAATACCATCTACTCCTCACCATACAATAAATTTTGTATACAATAACAAGATCTATATGGTTGGAGTGGATCTAAATCCAAAAAATTTCTTACAAGTTGAAGCTGGATATCGACCTCCTTTTTTTGAATCCCTTAGTACTTTGATAATGATATCACTGAAATTGTAAACCACCCATGACTATGCTCTTTGGTGATGATTAGAATTCATTATGTTTTTCACCCTCCTTTATTAGAGAGTATAAAATCTTACAATCTAAAGCAAAGATCCCAAATATGACTTTCAATGTTTTGTTTGCACAATCTACTTCTAAGAATCTCAAATCTACTATTCCAACTTCTTCTACTTTGACAAATTCCCAAACACCATCCTTCCATGATAATGTGCCTTCTTCTAACATATATCGCCTTCCAATGATAATGATATCATTGAAATTGTAAACCACCCATGACCATGCTCTTTGGTGATGATTATAATTCATTATGTTTTGCACCCTCCTTTATTAGAGAGTATAAAATCTCACAATCTAAAGCAGAGATCCCAAATATGACTTTCAATGTTTTGTTTGCACAATCTACTTCTAAGAATCTCAAATCTACTATTCCAACTTCTTCTAATTTGAAAAATTCCCAAACACCATCATTCCATGATAATTTACCTTCTTCTAACATATATCTTGATGACAATTGAGGCTCTTTATATTTCACCCCTCATCGACTGAGTGAATCTATTTTTTTGAGCTTCCTTATCTTGAAATCTCAACACTCAACAAATATCTACATTCTCACAAAAGAATTGATCCTTCTAATGATAATTACATTGTGTCTTCTTCAAAAGGTGATCGTATTTCTCATTTGGACATGAATATTAATGTGTCTCCACCTCCTTCATCTAATTTGAAGAAGCATTATGGAATTGGCCTCATAATTATCTCTAAACATGGATACAATAGAAATGAACAAGGATTTAAGGGTCATGTGAAACCTGCATCATAGTTTTATAAAGAGGGTTTAGGTCACTACCCTTCTCTTGGGTCTACATCCCATCCTCCATTTTCTACTATGTATATGTCTTCCTTGTTGGATGTTGTGGTTGTGTTTCTGATATGTGGTTGTCATTGATGTTAACACTATTAGCATTGATGATTCTGAAGGCTGTATATGTCGAGGATATTGAGAAAATTAAAATAAATATGTTGCAAAGTAGTCTGCGAAACTGTGAATATCAGAGTGGTGGAAAGTTCTATAAGTTGGTAGTCATAATTTTCACATTAAAGGGTTCATTGTTGAGCCTATCTAGTATGTTCTTCGAAAGTTTTAGAGATGTGCATCAAGATTGGAGTGAGTTATGATTTTTTGAGTTCCTACAGTTATTTTGTCATTGTAGCACATGTTTCTAGAAGAAGAGAATGCAATTATGGTAAATTAAGTTGTTACGTATGCTCCTGTGATGTTCAATGATGGTTCTAGATCATAATCTATCATTGTTGTATGCATGTGTTGATCGGTGTGCTCATGATCAAAGATTTTTCATTTGTGTGTTCAATTTTTCATGTTCTTGGTCGACATGGTGGTTGTAGCGTGTTACAGATCCTTGTGGATTAATTTTTGAATGTTCGAGGATGTTGATTTAGGTATTCATTATGTTGTGTCTAACTTAGGTTGGTATGCATTGAGATTTACTCATGAATTGGGCCGATAGTTTGTAATTCAGTTATTTTTTGTTTTTGGCTGACAGAGTTGTTAATTTAATTCCATGTAGTAGATATATAAGAACGATTGTTTTATTAATTTGTGAGATATGAGCAAGAAGTGTGAGTGCAAAATGTGTGAATAAAGATCAGACCATTCAATTTCAGAGCAGAGTGTGAAGAAGATTGAGTGAAGTGTGAAGAAGTATTTTTGTGCTGAACTGGAACTGTCATCAAGATTTTGAAGAAGCTAATTTCTTAGTTCAACCTCATAAGATGGATTTAATATGATTGTTTTATGTAAGGTAGTGAGCCTTCCCTTTTGAGCAGCGAGCTCTAGGCAGTGTGCTTGAATGCATGTGCATTCCTTATTCATTTCTTTTATAATTTTAATAGGGTATAAATTGTGGATTAACCTTCACCATGGTTTTTCCCCTAACAGGGTTTCCATGCAAAATATTAGTGTTGTGTGTTTCTGATGTGTTGTTGATTCATGCTTTCACTGTTAATTATCAGATCTAATATTAAAGGTTGATTAAGGTTAAATAAGTTGAAATTATATAACAATTGATTCACCCCCCCTCTTAGTTGTCTATCCTTTTTTTCCAACAATTGGTATTAGAGAAGGTTCCTCTGAAGAAGTTTAATAGCTTGAGGTGATCTGAGATGGAATCATACAAGAAGGAAAGTCCTAGATTCAATCATACAAATTACTCTCTATGGAAGGTCAGAATGAAGTGTCATTTGAAGTGCATTGGTGAACCCTTCTGGAAGATTACAAAGAACACATATACTATTCCTTAGAATGGTCCCTCTAATCTCGATGAGATAAAATAAGTTGTAACCAATATCAGGGCTATAGAAGCATTACTGAGTGCTTTGAAAGATTTAGAGATGAAAAATGTGATAGGTCTTAAAACAACACATGAGATTTGGAAAAATTTGGAGACATTTTATGAAGGAGATGCACAAGTGAAAGTTGCCAAGCTACAAATTTTGAAAGATAAATGGGAAAAAATGAAGATGAGTGAAGATGAAAACATTGTTGCTTTCATGCATAAGGTAAATGAACTAGTGATGGGTATTATATGTGCTAGTGGAATTATGGAAGAAGATGAGTTTGTGGCTAAAGTGGTCAGATCAATGCCTACTTCTTACAAAACGAAAGCTCATACTATTGAAGAGCTTGGGACAGTAACAAATGTGACAAGAGATATGCTGATTGGAAAATTAGTTGCCTTTCAATTGAGTTTATTTGGTGAATCTACTCCTAAAACAAAATTTGCATTTAAAGCTATTGTATCCAGAAAAATCCAACAGATATATGATATGGGAGAAATTTCTAAAAATAAATTCAAATATGAAGATGAGATAAAACAGATTGAAGATGAAGAAAGAGAGCTAGAAGAGTTGGAAGCATTGATTGTGAAAAGAGAAGCCGGAGGACAAGGTTAGTATAAATGAAAGCTTCCTATTAAATGTTTCTCTTGTAGTAAGATAGGTCATTTTGCATGAAGGTGTCCTGAAAGAGTTTCTAAGTAGAAACCTGAAAAGTCTAGATTTCAAAATAAATGTTATTATGCTAAAGAAGGTGTTACTCATGATGAATTTGATAAAGAAATTTGGAAATGAAGATGGGTGGGTATTCATTGCTATCAAGGAAAATGGTCTAGTGTCCAGTGAATCTGCTAATAATCAGAATATTGAGAAAGATCTTGCATCCAGAATTGATAAAAAGGATGAGTGGGTGATTGACACTAGATGCTCACATCATATGACTGGTGACAAAATCAAGTTCATAAGCTTGGAGAAATATGATGGTGGTGTTGTAAGATTTGGAGATAACAATGCTGGTGTGATTTGTGGCAGAGACACTATTTCTCTTGGTGGTAAATATAAGACTAATGATGTCCTATATGTTGAAGGATTGAAGAATAACTTGTTGAGTGTTGGTTAGATGGTAGAAAAGGGATACAATCTCCAGTTCAAAGATGGTAAGTGTAGAATATTGGGAAGTTCTGGAAATATAATTGCTTCAGGTACAAAGACAAGAGGTAATATTTTTCACCTAAGTGCTTCTCGTGAACGTTGTTTAATTTCTTAGGTTGATGTAAGATGGTTAAGGAATAAAAGGTTGTGTCATGTGAATTTTGATAACATTATCAAAGTAAGCTCCACACAAGCAGTCATAGATCTACCTAAGTTAATAAAGCCTACTAACACCATATGCAAGGAATGTCAGATGGGAAAGAAGACTAGAATTTATCTTCGGAGCAAGCAACATCATTCTAATGGAGTATTGGAGCTAGTACATACTAATCTATGTGGTCCATCCAGAATCAGAATCCTACAAGGATAAAGGTACTTTATGCTTCTTATTGATGATTACTCTAGGATGATATGGGTTGCTTTCTTGAGAGAAAAAAATGAAGCACTAGAAAATTTAAAATGTTTCAAGGCTATGGTAGAGAATGAGATAGGTTTGAAGGTTAAATGCTTAAGATCAAATACAGGTGGTGAATTCACTTCCCAGGAGTTCAATTCATTCTATGAAGAGCATGGAATCAAAAGATAGTTATTTGCTCCCCAGACCCCTCAACAAAACATAGTTGTTGAGAGAAAGAACAAAACAATTCTAGATGCTGCTAGAACTATGATGTTGGAAGGTAATGTTCTTCATATTGATTGGAGAAATGTTGTAAGCATTGTTTTATATACTATCAACTAAGTAAATGTTAATGGTAATTATGGTAAGACTCCTTTTGAGTTATGGTTTGGTTATAATCCTACTGTTAAATATTTCAAAATATTTGGAAGTAGATGTTATATAAAGATAGATGAAGATATTGGCAAGTTTGATTCTAGAAGTGATGAATGAATCTTTTTGGGTTACTCTAATAAGAGCAAGGCCTACTGGTGCTACAATAGAAGATTGAAGAAAATGGTTGAAAGTGAAAATGTCAGAGTTGATGAGGATACTGATAGATCATCCATATATTATGGATATGATTCAGATGAAAAACATGATAGTACTGATAACGGAAAGACTACTTAGACATATAATCAAGTTCAAATTGTTCTAGTTAATCAACAGAATCATGAAGGAGAAGCTAGTGGAAGTGTAGAAGAGATAATAGAAGAACAAAAAGTTCAAGAGAATCTCAAAGTCCCAAGGTATGTTAAGATAAATCATTCTTAAAATAAAATTATAGGAGACAAGAACAAAGGTGTGCAGACTAGAAGAAGAATTGGAGAAGAATATTGCTTGATTTCCAAAACTAAGCCTGGAAATGTCAATGAAATATGTAAAGATGAATATTGGATGGAATAAATGAAGAAAGAACTGATGCAGATAGAGAAAAATGATACATGGATTCTTGTTCCTAGACCTCAGGATAAAAATGTGATTGGAACCAAATGGGTCTTTCAAAATAAGTTGAATGAACAAGGTGAGGTGGTCAGAAATAAAGCAAGATTGGTATGTAAAGGGTACTCATAGATGGAAGGTATTGATTTTGAAGAAACCTTTGCCCTTGTTGCTAGAATTGAAGCTGTAAGGTTGTTTCTTGTTTATGCTACTTTCAAGAATTACAAAGTCTATCAAATGGATGTGAAGTCAACATTTCTGAATGGAGAATTAGAAGAAGAAGTTTATGTTGAGCAACCAGATGGATTTCAACTAAGTGATAAAGAAGATATGGATTTCTGATTGAAGAAAGCACCATATGGACTCAAACAGGCCCCTAGAACTTGGTATGTTAGATTGGATAAATACTTATTGAAGCTTGGATTCAATAAAGGTACTTCTGACAATAATCTGTATGTCAAGGTGGATCAGGATAAAGAGTTGATTATTGAATTTTTTCTTGATGACATTATTTTTGAAGGTGATGATGACTTATCTATGAATTTTTCTAATGAAATGAAAAGTGAGTTTGATATGTCAATGATTGGAGAGCTGAAATTCTTCGTAGGATTGTAAATTACTCAGTCAGATGATGGAATCTTTATATCTCAATCCAAATATGTAAGAGAGTTATTGAAAAAGTTTGGCATGGAAAACTCAAAACCTCTATGCACACCCATGGTAACCGGATGCAAGTTAACATAAAATGATGATTCTCCTTAGGCTAATCAAACAAGGTACAGGTCAATGATTGGCGGATTACTCTATTTGACTCAGACCAAACTAGATATTATGAATGGTGTATTTATGGTTGCTATATTTCAAGCTAATATGAAGGAATCACATGTGATTGCAATAAAGTGAATTTTCAGATATTTGAAAGGGACAACTGACTTTGGTCTTTGGTATCCTAAAGATGATGATCTTACTCTGAATGCCTTTACAAATGTAGATTGGGTAGGAGATGTGGATGATAGGAAAAGTAAAAGTGGTGGTACATTCTTCTTAGGGAAGAAGTTGGTGTATTGGTTAAGTAAAAAAAAGAATTCCATTTCCTTATCTACTGCTGAGGTAGAATATATTGCTGTTGCAAACAATTGCACTCAAGTAATCTGGATGAAGTAGATGTTGAGAGATATAATAATTGAGTATAATGAACCTATTGCTATATTTTGTGATAACTTAAGTGCCATAAAAAAATCTAAGAATCTGGTGCTACATTCAAAGACAAAACACTATCAAGTATCAATTTTCGAGAGACAAAGCGAGTGATAAAAAAGTCAGACTAGAGTATGTGCCCACTAAGGAAAAAAATACAGATATCTTCACTAAACCATTTCTTAAAGATACTTTTGAGTATCTCAGAGGCAAGTTAGGGGTGATTTCCCCTCCTACTCTGAACTAAGATGAAAGTCTTTGCATCAATCCTTGCACTCATAGTCATATTTTGTTTCAGATTGATGTTGTGGTGGTTTCTACTCAGGGGGAGTAGTCAGATGATTCAGATGATTCAGAGCATGTGTACCTTTTCCATTGATTTCAAAGGGGGAGAAGAGTAATGTGCATTTTTTTTGTAGAAGAAATGGGGAGAAGAGTAATAAAACCTTGAGGGAGAATATAGAAGAGTAATGTAAGGAGGAAAAGAAAACTTGAGAAGAGATAGTTGTGTTGATGGTATTTTTCACATCATGTGTTTCCATCAATGCCAAAGGGGGAGATTGTTGGATGTTGTGGTTGTGTTGCTAATATGTGGTTGTCATTGATGTCAACACTATTAGAATTGATGATTCTGAAGGCTATATATGTTGAGGATATTGAGAAAACTAAAATAAATATGTTGTAGACAGTCTATGAAGTTCTGAAGATCAGAGTGGTAGAAATTTCTATAAGTTGGTAGTTAGAAGTCTTGCATTAAAGGGTTCGTTGCTGAGCCTGCATAGTATGTTCTCAAAAAGTTTCAGAGGTTCACATCAAGATTGGAGTGAGTTATGAGTTTCTAAGTTCCTACATTTATTATGTTAGTGTAGCAGGTGTTTCTAGAAGAAGAGAATGCAATTATGGTAAATTAAGTTGTTGTGTATGCTCTTGTGATGTTCAATGATGGTTCTAGATCATAATCTATCATTTTTGTATGCCCACATTGATCAGTATGCCTGTGATCAAATATTTTTCCTTTGTGTGTTCAAGTTTTCATGTTCTTGGCCGCCATGGTGGTTGTAGTGTGTTGTAGATCCTTGTGGATTAATTTTTGAATTTTTAGAATGTTTGAGGATGTTGATTTAGGTCTTCATTATGTTGTGACCGACTTAGGATGGTACACATTGATATTTTCTCATGAATTGGGTCGATAGTTTGTAATTCATTTATTCTTTATGTAAAGCCCCGTCACACAACCCTAGAGGAAGCTGCAATTTACTAAACAAACGAACTAATTTTTTTTTTTAAAGTATAATTAATATGCAAGTTTGCTACACATTGCAACAACCTCTAAGGTTATGAGACTGAGGTTACTTAACAACCCACGAACAACATTAACGAAATGAAAACACAACATTTAATTACTTATGAAATGAATAACACATACATTCCATACAAGATAAATTCATCAAAGAAAATTAAAGATATCACGAGATCTCTTTTACAATACAATTACAAATCTCATTCCCCGAATGAGGTAAATCCAAAAGCATGAATACATATTACAATTTCCACCTCAATAACAAAGAGGGGTAACAATTACAAGATTAACTGAATGAATAAGGCATAAAGATGACTGGATCCCACGAGCTCTCCAACTGGAAACCTCATCAACACGAACAATAAGGAATTCCAACGGAGTAGGTGCACACCACCCAATCAAGTGGAACCCAAAGGCCCACCCCCCATGCTAGGAGATAGTAACAAGGTACCATGACAAGACCAGCTACCTCTAGACACAGGCGGAAAACAAACTGATTCAAACTGACACACAAATCACACAAGTACAAATCAAGATCAACACACGTACAACTCAAGATCAACGCACGTACAACTCAATTTCATCACAAGTACACCAAGTACAACTCTAACAGGGTTACATTGCTTCCAAGTATAATAGATCAGGTATGTTAGGAAAACTATACACAAACAATCAAGTACCAACTACAAGGATACTATAACATCACTGACATGGATCACATTGCTTTAGATGACACTCGAATAAACTCCTTCCCAAAGGTTACCCAATTTACCTCTCACGGCTCTGGCCCCTAACGGAAGTCACTCTCACTTTACATCACACATTCAAACCAATACCATGGGAAGCCCAAGAACAACAAACAGATAAGACGATCACTCCAACACCAGGAGGAAACATAAGTCAAGCCCTCTCCAAACAGTGGAGGAAATAAGCATAACAAAACCACTCCTAACAAGGAGCCACTATTCATATAAACCACTCCTTTCACAGGAGGTACAACACATCCCCGTTCATGGAAATCGGATAGAACATTGACACAACCTCAAGTACTAACCAAGGAAATCACAAAAGGTTGGCCTCACAACAACAACTCCCAAACTCTAGGGTCCACTGGAAGACTTACAATAAACGACACTTAACCCACTATCTCAAACATAAACATAGAGGAATCAATCAATCACACAAGCATTTGTGAGGAATAAACTAACTTTGGATACCTTAAATCCACTTCCTTAACATAGCTCATTAATTTAATGTCGCAATGAAACTAATTAAACAACGCCTCTTTCAGACAATGAAACATTTAACCCAAATATTTAATCGCATAATTGTTCTTTCAATAATAATAAAATCAACATTAACTTCATCCATCCCAAACAGGTTGATACATGATACGACAACCCACCTAATTTAAGCCCCTTCCGAAAGATTTTAACAAACTAAAGACATATTTAATCCAAATGCCAATACAAGAACACGAAGGGAGTAATCACTGACGCAAATGAAATATCTACCTTTGGATATACTAAATCCATTTTCTTTTTAAAAAGATCTCACAAACAAAGATACTAATTGTCTTAACAGATTAATTGATTAATACAATCAATAGGTTCAACAGTTGTAGTGAAGGGAAATACTAACCTAATAACTAAATCAATTCCCTCGACTACTTTAAAAAAACCAACATAATCCTTTGCCCTTTATAAAATTCAATAGCTTATAGTCTTAACAAAGCTAATTTAATTTTATCTCCTTCAGATACATGCCAAAATTTAAACCCAATATTTAATCCTATAATTGCTCTTCCAATAATAAGAAAATCAACATTTTAAACAAGCAATTTAATCATAACTACATCTTCTTTGGATTTCCTAAATCCACTTCATTCAATAAAATTCAATAGATTGTTGCCATAATAAATCAGATTTACAATGTCCCTTTTCGACATAAGGAGAACTTTAAACTAATATTTAATTTCTCAATCACTGGTAATTATTAAAATAATTATTTACTTGGTCATTTCAAACATACTACTTCACATCATCTATTTCTTCTTTCCGAAATAATTCATTTAAACATTGATTAATTTCTCTATTAAATATATTATTTGTAAATCAAAAAATTGTCCTTTCCCAAATATAATATTTTAACTCAATCCACTAAGACGACTATTACACCTGATTTACAACTAAATCAAATCAATAATTTGAACCATTGAACTATTGAACTTAAATTTAAGTTTCCCAATTACATTTAACTCCGACACTATTTTAAAACTATATCATCTTAATTCCATTCATTCAGATATTATTCCATAATCAAGTATTTTACCCTCAATTGTTTGCAAATAAAATAATAAAATAACTTTTGCTCCTTCGATTTAAAATAAATCATTTTAAAAACATCTACAACTCTTTTGTAAAATAAATCATTTCAAAACTAATTAATCTCATTATAAGAGATTATATTACTCTTAAATCCAATATTTTCCCTTTCCAAAACATTATTTTATAATGAAACAGTGATTGAACTATTGCCTTTAGATTCAAAATTTTACTCAATAACATTTACACATGCCACTAATTAAATCCCTTTAAATATATCATAATATTAAAATATAATTTAACAATATTTTAAGATTATAAAATATAATATTTAAAATATTACACATCTACTTATAACAATATATATAAATATTTTAACACTAAACAATATAATATCAAATATTAATTAACAATATTTTATATTATAAAATATAATATTAAAATAGTATATATATATATATATATATATTTATTAAAATAAAACCAAATGAATTTAGGGCGCGGCTATCTCGGAATCCGCACGCACGTTAGGAAGAGGAGGCGGTGGCCATTTTTACACAGGCCAACGGCCATTTTATGCACAGGGCGGCCGACATTTTTCTTTTTTTTTTTCTGGGCAGGCGGCGGCCATGATTGACCCATAGCCGAACCCATACCCTGGGCCGACTGTGGGTAACATAGTCAGCTACCCTAAGGGCGCCGACTGTGTTACACACAACCGAGCCATACGTAGTGGCCAGTGCGGGCAAAGGGAGTGGGGCTGTGTGGAGGCTCGACCTCCACAACCATCCCCTGTATGGGGGCGGTGGTGGGGGCAGCGCCTCCCATAGTCCCCCCAAACCCTCCACCATTAACTTAATAATTTTTTTTAAAAAAAAAAATTCCATACAAACCCCCTGCGGATTTTGAAATCTGCGATTTCAACCAGGGGTATTTTAAAAAAAATAAAATTTCTCCAGCATAACAAATGTTCCAATATAAAAAGGGTATATATATTTATATATATTATATATATATATATATATATACAATTTCACAAACAAATTTAACAAATGAAACCATTATTATAACTGCAAAATTCTTTGAAGAAGACTATTTCAAAACTGAGGTTTCAAGTTTTGCAACAAGATCTAACCTGGGTTTTTCTTGCAAATCAAATAGAGTTTAATTATTTCCAATCAACATAACAAAACTTGGAAAACCTTTCAGAATGAAACTAATTTGATAGGAAGAAAACCTGATTTTCCAAATGCTTCAGAGGTAGATAAATTGGTGTAGAGCCCTCTCCTCCAATGCAAGCTCCTTCTCCGCAATCCAACTGAGCTTTTCCAAAAGCCAAATCCAAAACCCCCAAAACCAAAAATTCTTTCCCTTCCCCATTTTTTCATTTTCTCCTCCAAATTTTCCCCAAAAACCAATTAATAGCAAAATAGAAAATATCTCCTCAAACCCTAAAGTCAAACTTTTGAATATAACCCTAATTTCCAATTTTACCTTTTTCTAATTTCCAAAAAATAACATTTAAACCTTTTCTTAAATTTTCAATTTAATTTCAATTCAAGAAAACTATAATTACCAAAATGCATAAATAACTTCATTTCAACATAGTTAATTTAAAAAAATTAATAAAATAAATCAAATCCAAGATTTAATTATTTTATTAATTACATTAAATTAATCCATAAATAAAATAACATTTTTCACAATATAATCGGATTAATTAAATCAACAATTTAACCACATAATCATTTATTTAACTTTTCTAACTTGCAATATAATAAGATCAAAGCACGAGAACAATAACATTTAATTCAACAGAACCAGACAAAACTGCCGACACACACAAGACTAGGGTGATGGCTTGACATGAGAAACCTAGCTACTATCTCCCAATCAAATGCTGTTGGCAATGGACATGCTCAGACCTGCGAAACCAGGTGGAGTCAGTGTCTTGTACCTGTCAACCTGCAAACAATAGAATATCATACATGTATATCTGCATCATAGAAAACACACCGTGAAGAGGGAATAACGGAATCGCAGGGCGCTCGCAAGCGAGTGATGCAATCCCGTCCCCTTCACCCATACAGTACTACCAACTGATGAATCTAACATCAATAATATAATCCAAACATAAACATCATTAATTCAAATATTCACAATGCTTATCTAAGCATGTCATAATAATAACACTTGAATAGATCACCATTACGCCAACATATAACAAGCACATCATTTTGCAGACAAAGATCAATTAGAAATCAAGTACCATAGTCCAAGCACTAACAGAAAACACAGCATAACTAACAGGACACTGTTTGATCAAAAGAGCAAAACGAAGGGGTCTTACACTTTATTTGTGGCCGATAGAGTTGTTGATGCAATTCCATGTAGCGGATATATAAGAGCGATTTTTTTCTTCATTTGTGAGATATGAGCATGAAGTGTTAGTGTGAAATGTGTGAATAAAGATTAGAGCATTCGATTTTAGAGCATAGTGTGAAGAAGATTGAGTGAAGTGTGAAGTGGTATTTATGTGCCTAACCAAAATTGTCATTAGGCTTTTGAAGAAGCTAATTTCTTAGTTCAACCTCATCAGATGGATTTAATCTGATTGTTTTATGTAAGGCAGTGAGCCTTCCCTTTTGAGTAGCGAGCTCTGGGTAGTGTGTCTGAATGAATGTGCATTCCTTATTCATTTATTTTATACTTTTAACATGGTATAAATTATGGATTAACCTCCACCGTGGTTTTTCCCCTAATAGGGTTTCCACACAAAAAACTTGGTGTTGTGTGTTTCTGATGTGTTGTTGATTCATGCTTTCACTGTTAATTATCAAATATGAGATTACAGGTTGATTAAGGTTAAATAAGTTTAAATTATATAACAACTAATTCACCCCCCCTCTTAGTTGTCTATCCTTGTTTTTCCAACATTCCTCTTGTGAGAAATCAAATCTTTATTCACACGAGAAAGGTTTTCTTCCTACTCCTCATCCTTTATCTAAGAAAGAACATATTTTATTGAGGCTTCTCAAAACCCACTTGATTACTCTTTCTCCTCCAACACGTATGAAATTTCATAAACATAACCAAGTAGATCATTCTTTCTATGCATATCATCAAGTTTTTGGCCATCTCATAAAATCCAACTTCTTGACTCTGGTTTCATCACGCTTCCATCTACTGATGAAACAATTCCTTATAAATGATAAACTTTCTTCTATTATGTTGTTCCTCACTATTTGGCATTCGTAGTTCCATGTGTCAGGTCATTGGAATTCATGGTGGTACAAATATTATGTGCAATCATACTTTATCTATGTTAGAACCATAAAGGCCAATAGCTTGGTTATCCTTTCCTTTACATTGGGGGCAAAGGAAAGTGGTTTTGGGAGGTGTGCATCCTTCCTAAGGATCCTCTCTCTTCTTTATTCCCCCTTCCATTCCTTAAAATATCAACATAGCAAATATGCTAACATTTTTCAAAGGGGGCATATTACCTATCCATTTGTGCATCTACACATGCACCCTTGTCCATTCATGCTTCTTGATATTTGGCAAGTATTGATGCGCCCCTTCCATGATGGTGTTTCAATAACAACCCTTGAGGTGTAGAACTATAAATTCATCCCCTGTGAGGTTGATCATTTATATGCTTTGTTGGGTGTGGTTATCAATTTATCCCTTTGATATTTTTCATTTGTATGCTCCTTGAGGCATTAACCACATAATCACCTAGCACAACACAACTTGCTAGTCTATGAATCGATATAATCTATAAGTCACCTATCATAACACAACTTGCTAGTTTGTGGGCTTTATGGGATATAATTTGTCACATCCTTGGCCACCTAGCATAATATAACTTGTGAGTTTGTGGGTTTGTAGGATATGAATTACCACACTCATGGTTACCTAGCATAACACAATTTGCTAGTTTGTGATCCATGAGAGAATTTTGATCTAGATGACCCCTAGTGATAGAACAAGCTAGTGTTTGTGTTATGCACCCTTCTTCATCGGTATTGATTTCACCTTGTCTATTTGTATGCATTCTTCCTTTGAAGCAATCAATCAACTTGCTACAATCTGCTCTCATTTTTAGAATTTATCTATGTGTTTGTTGCATTCGAGGGGTGATGCTTGGTATTGAAATAACCTTTCATGTTGTCATATCCTTACCTTACTAACTCAATTTTTTTTCTATAAGTATGTAATGATATTATTGTTGTATGTTTTTTTTCTCCATCTATACTTTGTGTATGATTTATGTATACTTTGTATGTACCTCATATATGTTTTTTTGCCTCATCTTATGTGTGATATATTTTTGTGTGTGACATTTTTATCTCGACATTTTGGATTGATAGGATCCTAATTTTGGGGGCTATCATATTTCTCAACTTGAAGTCTTCATGTCTCTTCAATATTTTAATAAAGATCTATCTTTTGTATACTTTAGTGTGAGTATGAACGTAAGCTCATACTCTCACTAAAGTGGGGGCTAAATGTAGTGTCGTAAATTGTCACCCTTGACAATTTCACACTAGTTTTGGCACTCTATTTTGCATGTATAATTGACCATGTTCATAGTTTGATCATTTTGGGGCTAGATTAATAAAATCTATTAAATTCTTTGACATATTAAATTTTGGGAGCGAAAAAGGCCTGAATAGGAGTGTTAGGTGCCCTTGTCTTGCTAGTTAGATTTTAAATGTTCTTAACTCAAATATTGACCTTTTGTATCCTGAAAACTATACCTTTCTATCCTAAATCCAAGAATTACTCGAGATACGTAGATGAACAAGTCTTTCCCTCTCATTTGGACAACTATTATGAATTATGATGATTGATGCACTAATAATAAACACACACATATACAAATTCTCTCTCTCTCTAAACTCTATATGCTTGTTGCATCTCTCTATTTTTTTATGTGGACTAACCCTTGTAGGTATTTAAGGAAATTTATTCCTTCTTCATCAACTCCTTGTGGAAACTTGTGGTCTGGCATCACTCCAACAAGAGTTTCATACCTATGGTAAATCTATCTTATGTTATTCCATTTATTATAGTTTTTATCATTTAGTTTTCCTCTACTCCCCTGAGAGCACACACTCTTTAACATAATTATCATTTTTTGTGTGGAGGTGGAAACACCAACACAGAGTTTGACCTAAGCAAGACCCTATACAATAGAACCATTTTCTCTCTTTTTGTGTGTACATATCCGAATCTAGAATTTATGACAGTGAAAGGTTACAAGAAGACAAAGTTGGTAGTGACAAGTGGACAAGACTTCAAACTAGCTCAAAAACCTAAGAGTATGGTATCTGGCATCCCTATCCCTCTAATTCAACCTCTTATTCCAGTGACAAGTGCCACTTTGTCTAATTTTTCTAGATCTATACCCATGTTTGTGCAATTTTATTTCCATCTATGTAATTATTCATATTTTCAAATTAGGGTTTATATCAATTAGATTAGTTAAATCACATCTTAGCAATAGACCCTCTTTGCAACAAATGAGTATAACCTAGACAAATTGGCTCTCCTTCTATGAAGTTAGCTAGTCATAACACCCTCATTGTTTTGTGTTCCAATGTTAAGGAAAGGGAAGATTGATCCAGGTTAATTTACTAGTTAGATCTAGGATCTATTTTCCCACTTAACAATAACATGCACTATTAAGTCAACATAGACATCAACTTACAATTAAAAAGACATTATTTAGGAAATAAAATAATGCTCAACAAGATCAACCTACCTTAAAAAATGATATTATCTTATTAAATAAAATATCAAACATAGGGGTTGCAACTCAATTGTTGGGGATGATGATGTGTCACACCATCCATCGAAGTATAAAATCTCCAAAAGTATGGTGAGGGTTAAGTTGGATCCCTTGATGATATAGACAAAACGGATCCCCTTAGTTGTGACATCATAGCTAAAGGAGACTTCTAGATGTCCATAATGGATCATGTAATCAGAATTTCTTTGCCAAAAGAAACTTCTAAATGAAATGGATCTCACTAATTGTAACATTTTAGCTGATGGAGATTTCTAATATAGATATACATTTACTCAATATGTTGTAATTAATTGTTTAATATAGATACTGATATCTATACAAACCAAATATATATCAAAAAATAAAAATTCAAACTTTTTATAGTATATGACACTAACGATATAGAATCCCAATTTTAAGAGAGGTTCTCCAAGCTAACACCGAGCAATATGAAATATATACATCCTATCAACTTGTGATTCAATTAGGTATAATACTTGACTTACAAAAAGAAACCATCAACTTTTTTTTCTTGCTGGAAAACAAAGGCAAAGAAAAACATGGTCGGGTTTGGTACGTCCGGACAATCCACTAGAAATAAATATGCATTCCTGTTAACGGCTCTCAACCACTTTTAAGTTGCAGCTCCATTGAAGAAAGTAGCAGGACCCACAAGCATTTATCTTTTGAGCTCCAATTGAAACAGCTTTTTCAACCTCACTGCTCTCAAAAGTTTACATCAATATATGGACGATAATCATTGAATTTCAAGTCCCCATCTTCTTTATACATCATCATTACGAATGAAGAGAAACCAGGAATTATCAATAAAGGCGACTGTCTTCTCTAAATGTGGTTCTCAAGAATGATTAAAAAGACTCAAAGCATAAGGAATTGCGCACATGAAGAGCCTGCTCAGTGGACAGAATCATTGTATCAGACAGCTCAGCAAAAATCAGAATGGAGCAGAGCCCAAAAGCTTTCAAATTACTATTGTTCGTATGTTATTCGCTGGCAAACGAAGAAAACGACAAGTGGAAAATCCAGTTGATATAAAAAAACATGTGAGAAGTTTGCTATACCATGCTTTTTTGATTGGCAAAGTTTTTCCTATTTCATTGCTGCTTCAATAATGTTATAGGGGAGACTTAGAGGATCAGCACTCTAACTTCACATATCTCAAAATCATATTCTGATGGTTTCAAATCATTTCTAATCTTTTAGAGTGGTTTATTTGTCATGATTTTTGTTTATGATTAAGGTTTCAGGTTCACATCATTAGAAATGATGACATATCAAATGTTTTTTGTTGAGGTATTTGAAAAGACCTTCGAGAACAAGCATATCAGTAGTTGTGCATTGAGTCATGTTTTATTGTTAAGTCGATATGGCGTCACATGATTTGTTGCTTTTTAGATCTAAGGAATACATTTCATTCAAATATGAGTTCTCATGATCGATACTAACAATTTTAAAGTGAGAACTACTAGGACTATACTATTAAAAATATTGAACATTAAACCAACAAATGCTAGATCACAACTAAGGGAGAGGGCCCACTAGTTGTGCACCCTAACTTTGCGCTAAAAGGGTAATGCTAAATAGTATATGTGTGTGCATTGATGGATAAAAGGATAGGGGAATGGACCATACTTTATACAAGTTTGTTGTATTTATCACTAAGTACATTTATCGAGATATTTTTTCAAAATGGACTCAAAACTAAATGAGAAATGACATGGGTATAAAAATTGCACCATCACAAATATGCCCTCACAATTTAGAATCAAAAGAAATAAAATCCTACAAAATCATATGATACATATTCTACAATGAACAATTAAACATAAGAAAGGCTAAATTCTATTTTAAAGCCAACCTAGACAAAAAGTAATACAAACTACATATAAAGACAATATATTCATGAGAAGACCAAAAACAATATAAAAAATTAAGGAAATAGACAAAGGAGACACATTTATCCCATGCATCTCTTCACCAATGCCCCTCATTCACTATAATGGAATGTTCAAATAAGAAAATGTTATCATTAAGAAATTATGATGTACCCTTAAACTACCTCTTTGATATAATACATTTTAAATGAATTGAAATGTTTTAATAATGCCCACATGGTTAAGAAGTGTATGGGATGAAGAGCCACATCAAAATTGCATCACACAAATACACTCACTAAATGTACTGGCTATCTAATTAAACTTACAAAATTTTCAAAGCCAATTTGATTTGGATCTTCTAGTGTGGATCTTGATAAAAACAAACTTGCAATTTTGTCTAGTTTCACTTGTTTGAATATGGCAGTTAGATTGTGCACTCTTAGGATGTGAGATTTTAAAGAGAGGGTTTTAGTTTGGACACTGAGTAGGTTCTACATGCACCCTTAAATGGTGCAACATACAGTCTTGTTCAGCTGAAATAACAAAACTAGCTACAAAAGATTCATGAGATAGGTAGCTATCAAATTGGCTTTGATATTAATCAATGCCTACGAGCATACAAGGCTTTAGATCATAATGATTCAAAAAATAGGAAAAAAGAACAAAACTTAGAGAAGTTTTGGCTCTTCCGACATCCACAAACTCTGAACTTAACTTAAAAAGGATATCCTCTGGATTTTTATAGAACACAAGGCACAAATAGGATAAGACAAATAAATGAGAGAGAATCCAAGGGACCAATCATATCAAGACATGTGGAAGGTAGTGATTGACCAAGAAATTACAATTGAAGTCAACGAAGATCAAATCCAATTGCTCATTGAAGCTCTTTGGGTTTTAATCTTTTATTACCGCGAGGATAATAAATTGAATTACGATAGCATGTAGGAACTTCCCATATATTTAGAATGATTATGTTATCATTTAGTTCCAACACTCGGCTTTGCTTCGGGTATAGTACTCTCAAGAATGGGCTTCCCCAGAGATTGACATTTGTTTCAACCACATGTACAATACCGAGATCTCAAGCATTCTAGTGGACTCAAAGCCTTCTTCATTATAACCTCCTAGAGTATGCAACCTGATCTGGAAATGATTCTATTTGCGATTAAAGTTTTTCTGACCGTCCATACCTGAACTTTGCATCAAAATCTGTATTTCCTACAATCTCAAATTCCACACTTTAAATCCCTTAAATTTTTATTTTTTATAAACATTTATTTAAAACCATTATTCAAATGTTATAACATAAATTTCTCATAAATAACATGCTTTCCAAGCACATTATAAATCCTTGCATGATTATCTTCTACATATAACAAATTATTGGACTATTAGACTCATTAGATAATCACAAAATCTCAAAACTCCACTTTACATCACAACTCGATATCCGGTACTCGGTATTTAGCTTTACCCATAAAATTTCCCCAAACTTTTGTTTTACTAAACTTTCATCTTTCTCGAGCTTCAAATATTGGACTGAAACATTCTGCTCATATTCTTATTACCTTTTTACCTTTCAAACATTCCTGGTTCCTGGTATCTGATACCTAGAACACTTTATTATGAAGTACTTTTTAATAAAAGATTTATTTTACCTTTTTTACTTCTAGTGATCTTCCAACTAGCTAGCTTGTACCATAAGAGTTAATTTTTTTTTTGTTGGGTCCCCAAGTCTTACAATCTTGGGGCGTGTTGTAAGACCACACAACAACTTGCAACCAATAAAACAAAATTTGAAATTAAATCACCAATTGTAAATTATAATTTATGGATATTTTAAAGCAATAACCTTTACCTTTACCTAGATTTTGGCATAAAAAGTAAAACTCCCCTGAAAAAATCCACGTGTTCTTTGATTAATTCCAATTTTTGGAACTCAGTAAAAAGAATTAGTTCATTGACATTGAACTACCTAATATGGTAATCCTCCAAAGCCAACCAGGGATAGAGCCTTGTTGCTAGTCAAGCATCCATAGCCACGACAAGGTTATCTTTGTAATTCCTCCAAACATAGCTCTACTACCAACCAAGTGTCTATAGCCCCGGTAGAGTTATTTGGATAGCCTAAAGAGCTGATTTCTCTTTTTTTTTTAGATATAGCAATGATAGCTCATTTTTTCACTTTTTTATATTTCAATAATAGCTCATTTTCAACTTGTAGTCAGTGAAGCCTGCTATTAGGTTGGGAATTATAGTGGTAGTGAAGGTTACCTTTTGATTTTTCATTCAATGAAAATCCCTTCATCAATTCACCATTTCCCAAAAAATCACTTAATAATTCCCTATTGGTGCGTGTTTCCGACTAAATTTTACCACCTTATGCCAAATCCTAGCTAACTCCAACCTGCTATGTGTTAAAAGATATGCATAAATTAAAATTTGGCAACAAACAATTTAATCACCAAATTAAATCTAAATTTATAAACATTAGTTACCACCCTTTCGATAAAATCTTATGGCAACCGCTAAATATTCAGCTAGCACTTCCGATTTGGCGACATTGCACCTCATTAATGGATCAAGATTATCATGATTATATCAAAACATGATCACATTATTCTTCATTAAATTCACACACCTGAATTTGCACGTATCATTTCTTTCCACTTACCCGAGTGATGACATGAATTGCCTTATCGACTTCATTTTCTTTTCCGTTCTGCACACACAAACACCTCTACAATTACTACGTCCAAAACAAAAACTGAAATGACCACTATTAACTTCAAAATCTTCAACTTGCTTGATTTGTAATCTTCGTACTAATCAACTTTGAAGAAATTTATCACCAACAATGTGTAAAGAATTAATTTGATTTAACATTCCATTCTAAAAACTATTGTCCAGTTGCCACCTTGCTTATGATTTCCAAGACTTCACTCAAGGAAACTATGTACCACAACTCCCTCATGACTTTCTATAAATTTTTCATTTCTTCTTTTTGAATTCTTCACACGCTTTCTTAGCTTTCTTTTTCTGGTTTTTCATTTTTTTGCTATGTTTATTCTCATTTGCTTCTAGGCCATGGATACTCCAATTTGCTTAAGTTGCTCTCGTCGCTAGACCGGTGCCGATGCCACCAAAATGTTTTCTTAGGAAGTATCACATCGCAAAGGCTTGAAAAGGTTTTCTTCATTAGGACTTCTAGTTTCACTATACCAAACTTGTGCTTAGTCCTTGGGGAAAAGTATGTAGAATCTAGCCGCTACTTTCACTTTTACTCTGACATGGCTTCTCATTTTGTAGCATCTCTTTTGGATATAGGGCTTTCTATGGAAGATGTTCTCTTAGCTACCAATATGATAGTGAGGCCTGAATAATTAGAGAATCTGGACACTATTTTATCTATGGCACACCCGACCATTGGAATCCCCTCGATGGATGATATTCCTCGATTCCTGGAGCTTGGGGCAGTAGTTCCTCTTCATCCTTTCCTCTCAAACCTCCACATTTGTGACTTTGAAACTCACCGGGAACTCCCCTATATAAGGTATTTAGCTTGGATAGATGAGGCATCCTGTATCGACTAAATGGCTACCACCACCTACAACTAGGCTTACTCTTTTTTGACTTTTTAATCTTTTGAAACAAGAATTTTGATACTCATGTATATACACAATACACACACATATATATATCTCTTAGTACATCTTAAAGCATGTATTTACTGTGTATGGTTTTATCATTTTGCATTTCACTGTCTCATTTTACAAATGTTTAGATTAATTCTCATGCATGCAAGATAAGTTAAGCAAAGTTTTCAAATTCAGGGGCCAAACAAAAAGAAAAGAAAAATCAAAGAAAAGGAAAGAAAACAAAATAAAAATTAAAAAATTAAAAAAACTAACCCTAACTAACTAGACTTCTAATCTAACAAGCGATTAACCTTAAAAAACCATCTAATTCTAATTTCTATGACTATTTCCATTGTCATTTTGGTACGAATTACAACAAGCTTATCTTTAAATTCATTTAGAAAAAATTCAACAATTCTATTGTAATAATAAATTATTTTAAACTTTCTGTGTTTGATAATCATAAATTCAAAGGTGTACTTACCAATGATTTGGCTCATATTTATGTAAACGACCTCATTAAAGGTCGATTGAACACACTTCATCTGATGTGACCATACTCTACCTTCTTCCAGCCCCGGTTCATGGTTGGTCTCTGTACTCTATTCATTTCCATGAATGACTGTGTCTATTTTTCAACTTTATCCTCTGAAAATTTTCATGTCTTTGGTCTTGTCTTCACTTTGCACTTTGTTAGACCAAGATATATCACAATTTATATTATCATTAGAGAGAGAAAAAGTAAAATAATGATACTTTGTATCTTCCATAAAATTAGGAAAATTTCATTTTTTATCTTGTAAATTTTCTATTTGGGGTAAAATATACGCGTCTCCCACTCAATTTTTATGCTCCTTTTCTTTATTTGCATTTTCCACGTATAAGGAGAATGATGAATCATTAATGCCATTTCCTCGTTTCTAATGCAATATTTTTAAATCTTGGCATTCTCGTTTATTTTCTTGCAACATGTTATGATTTTCATTATAATAATTGCAATTATCCAAATGTTTTGGTATTAGCTAATTTTTTAATATTTCCAATTCTACTAGGTTTGCACACAATTTTTGCTAATGACTCTTTCCTTCTAGCAATTAGGACTTCTTCTGTTAGCAAAATCACTTTACACATGGCCAAGCTTACCCTAGTTAAAAAAAAACACAATCAAGTTCACCGTGATCAGTTTATCATGAATTCTACATTTGGTGACTCTACCGAAGGTGAGAAAACTCAAAGGATATAATCTCTGGTTAAATTTTTTCCAAAGTTTCTCAACTTCCATACTAAAATACCATCTTGTATTCAATTCCACTTTACAAGCTTACTTCTTAAAGTCAAGACTAGATAAAACTTCAAAAATACACTCTCCTTCTAATGCCAATTCCTGTTGACAATGATTTCACTCGTAGCAACATGGTGAATAAAAAATATTCAAAGAAAAACCACAAAGAGCCTATCCTTCTTGAAATATGTGGAACAAGACAATCTAAAGGGGGGATCTGCCTAAACAGAACAAAAGACTGACTCAGTTCAATCCCAAGTCTTTGGTAATCAGGTCATGATTGTACTAGGTTTTCTCCAAGGTATGATGTGATTTTTTTGTTAATCTCAAAGGGAATATGTTGTTTAGAATCATATATATATATATATATATATATATATATATATATATATATATATATATATAAACATTGAGTTTTCAATTTGCATCTTAAGAACAAGTATCATGAAATCAAAAGAGTAAAAATCATATTTCATGAACATCAACAATGTCATTTTCTATCACTTAAGTAGATTTAGCTTTATGCATTCAACAATTTCAATATAAAATGAAATATTTTCAATAAATTTCTATCAATTCATCTATTTTCTGGAACATTTTCAAACAATTTAAACATCTATTCTAAAACAAAGCATAAAAAATACTTAAAAATTTCTCTTGGTTATTCTCCATGCATGCCCCAAAGAATTAATTAAATCAAAGAAAACCACTTTATACTTCAACAGATTTCTTCACAACTACATATAAAAAAGTGCGAGCTTTTAAAGAGAGGGTTTTAGTTTGGACACCTAGTAGGTTCTGCATGACCCTTAAACGACACAACATATAGTCTTGTTTGGCTAAAGTAACAAAACCAGCTACAAAAGATTCATGAGATAGGTAGCTATCAAATTGGATTTGATATTAATCAATGTCTACGTGCATACAACTTTTTAGAATGGAATGATTCAAAAAATAGGAAAAAAGAACAAAACTTAGAGAAATTTTGGCTCTTCCGACATCCAAAAAGTTTGAACTTAACTCAAAAAAGATATCCTCAGGCGTTTTATATAACACAAGGCACATATTAGATAAAACAAATACATGAGAGAGAATCCAAGGGACCAGTCATATCAAGGCACATGGAAGGTAGTGATTGACCAAGAAATTACAATTGAGGTCAATGAAGATCAACTCCAATTTCTCATTGAAGCTCTTTAGGTTTTAATCTTTTATTATCGCAAGGATAATAAATTGAATTCGAATAGTGTGTAGGAAGTTCCCATAAATTCAGAATGATTATGTTATCACTCAGTTCCAACACTTAGTTTTGCTTCAGGTATACTACTCTTGAGGATGGGCTTCCCCAGAGATTGACATTTGTTTCCACTGCATGTACAATACCGAGATCTCCAGTATTTCGGTGGACTCAAAGCCTTCTTCATTATAACCTCCTAGAGTACGTAACCCGATCTGAAAATGATTATATCTATGATTGAAGTTTTCTTGACCATCCATACCCGAGATTTGCATCACAATCTGTATTTCCTGCAATCACAAATTCCACACATTAAATCCCTTTAAAAAAATTATAAACATCTCATGTAAATAAAACCATTATTCAAATGTTATAACATAAATTTCTCATAAATAACACACTTTCTAGTCACATTATAAATCCTTGCATGATTATCTTCTACATATCCCAGATTACTAGACTATCGAAGTCATTAGATAATCACAAAATCTCAAAAACTCCACTTTACATCACAACCCGGTACCTGGTACCCGGTATTCAAATTTACCCATAAAATTTCCCTAGACTTCGGTTTTATTGGACTTCCATCTTTCTCGGGCTTCAAATATTAGACCAAAACATTATGCTCATATTCTTATTACCTTTTTACCTTTCAAACATTCCCAGTTCCCGGTATTCGATACCCAAAACACTTTATTATGAAGCGATCTTTAATTAAAGATTTATTTTACCTTTTTTACTTCTAGTGATCTTCTCGGTACCATAAGAGATTTATTTTTTTGTTGGGTCCCCAAGCCTCACAATCTTGGGGTGTGTTGTGAGACCATACAACAGGCATGTACCATCCTAATCTATTTAGATGCTTTAAAAAAAAAGAATTCTCTAGTTTAGAACATACACAAGGTGAATATTCTTTGCTTTAGGTTTCCTTTAAATAAATAGGTTTTTTGTTTTATCTTTCTCAAGATTAAGGGCTATAAATCTATCACAAGAAGAATAGTTTATGCTCAGAAAATAATGCCTATCTCATGGTGAAATGTCTCAAATTTCATACTAGATGTATGCTTTGATAGAGAATAAGTTTATAGATTTGGAACAAAGTTGTAGTTAATAATAGAAAATATGAGCTTGGACTCATCTCTATATAGGGTGATGTTATTCTCTTTGTGTTTCATTTAAATAAATGTGTTTGAAATTATTTTTATCAAGATCTAGGACCTTGGCAGTATTTAGAAATATCTTAAGGGATATGAATCCATCACAAGGAGATAAGTTCACTAAAGTCAAACTCTAGAAGGTAAACAAGGATAAAAAATAATACACAAGAGTCCTAGAATATAAATCTGTAACTCATTTTAGCACATTGTATTGAAATGTGTTGCTAGTAATTGCTCCTTCAATGCTCTAGAATGAATAAATTCAAATGATGCATGGATTAGGAGATGATTTATGAATGTAATGGATATATTTAAATAGTAGCATATAACACCAAATTTCTCAAACATGTTTTTATTTGGCTCAAGGTAGAAGGGTGAATAGGATTAGTTGGTCAAATTCAATTTTTAAAATTTAAAAAGCAATGGAACAAGTTTGTAACTAAAAATTTACCTCTATGGCACATAAGTGTCCCAATATGGGTAAATCATGTGATCTAGGTGGTTAATAGATAAATAAAGGTAGGTTCATAATTGAATGTGATGAATATTGCAAAAAAATGAATGCATAGGAGTGTGCATTAAAAGATACAAGGGTGAGGCTAAATGGGATATGTGTGTGTATGGATGGATAAAAGGATATGTGTGTGTATGTGTGTGTACAAGGTTGTCTTATTTATCACTAAGTACATATATTGATATATTTATTCAAAATAGACACAATTAAATGAGAAATGACATGAATATACAAATTTCGCCATTATAGACATTGTTCTCATAATCTAGAATCAAAATAAATAAAATACTATAAAAATAAACGATGCTATTCTACAATAAAAGAATTAAACATAAGAAAGGATAATTTAAAAATTATAGATAACTCCATTCTACAGAATTGGTTGCAGATAAAGTTGCCTTTCCCAGGCAGCCTGTTGCAACCAAAGCCAGATCGAATTGATAGAAATCAAGTAAAATGGTCGGCCCCTCAAAAGGACTTTGTTAAACTAAATTTCGATGGTGCATCCAAGGGCAACCCAGGTGAATCGGGGGCCAGGATTTGCTTTCGTGATCATCAGGGGAAAGTTTTAACTCCGAGATCCAAATATATTAATAAAGGTTCTAATAACTTAGCGGAAGCCAAAGCATTGGTTCTAGGTTTGGAAATGGCTCTAGCATTGGGATTTGAAAATATTCATATTGAAGGGGATTCGTTATTGATAATTAATGCAATCAAATAAAAAATCATCCACAATTGGTTTGTCAAGTACATCCTTTAGAGGGCTTGGGATATCCTTCAACATTTCAAAAGCTACTCAATTTCTCACACTTTTAGGGAAGGTAATTCTCTGGTGGATTCATTAGCGTCCATGGGTAGTGCGAATTAGGAAATAAGTATATCAACTGATTTCTCCGTACTAATCAACTACCCCAACTTAGTTCATTGGATTGACTATGATTCCTGTCTCTTTAAGTAAATTGTCATCGACCAAGCTTTTCTGGTGGTTTTTATTTGGTCGAAGTTTGGAAAATTCTTGTTGCCATCGCTATCCCATTTTAAATTCAGCATCTTGCATTGATTTTCTGTCAGTTTTTGCCCTACTTCATCACATTTGGTATTTATTTATGCTTGACAAGTTCAGTTGGCCTCGATACTTTGAGGATTTCATCATGTGCTCCAATATTTTTTGAGTGTTTTCCAAGGTACTGATGGGACAAGCCACACCTTCATCCAACATTTTTTCAGTGGCTTGGATTTGGTTTCCCATTTTTTCATTGGGTAATTCTTATCAAATGTTTTCATGAGTACTTGATGGTATTTTTTGGGCTCTGAGATTTTATGAGATGGTACTATGTTTTAATCCATGCTGGTTTGCGAATCCTTCATCGCATGACTGATTGAGTTGAAATATGTAATTCATTTATTTTGATATTGTATGGTTTTGTTGCCTTCATTAATTTCTATTTGGTGAAGGCTTTTGTGCTACTTTATATTTGGTATTTTCATAAATTTTGGGTAACTTCGTCCAAGCAATTTTTTGGTGTTCATTACTACTTCAGTCAAGTTTCCCTAAGTGCTTCAAGAATTCTCTATGAGAACATGGCACTTCATCCATGGAATTTTCATATCAATTTCCCCATTCAGGCCTAGGAAAGACCACTTGAAGAAAACATCTCCCAGGTTGCTTTGAGCCGTATTTTCAAAATGGGGAGCATGCGCGAGGAGGATGCAATGCGTACAAGTTTGGGTAAGGAAATCACTCAACTAGGAGCTCGAATGGCTTTGCTTCCTTCTCAGGTGTTGTCGATTTTCTTGTCAAATATTATGGATCCGATTCAGTCGCTGAGGGATCTAGAACAATTTTTTCTAAAGTTGTAAACCCTGATTTTTGTGACAAGAATGATTTGCTGGCTCTAGTTCAAAATTATAACTTGTTCTCAGGGGAGGGTTACATTGGTGGCCTATTCCCACATGATCACCTCAAAGATTTAGCTGGTTATGAGGAGATTTTTGAAGCCATTCAATTGGGGCTTCAAATTGTAAATGATTATGTATTATTATTATCTCTAAAGAAAAATGAAAACATGATCTTTGACTCTCTTTTGGCCAAAATTAAAGAAAAAAAATACACAATCTCCCTTCTACAGGATTTTGTTCCAAAACCTCTGTTTTGTCAGCTTGCACTAAGATTTCCTCAGGTGAAAGTTGAGTCTGTGACTCTTGTGCAAATAATTGAGCATGTTGAGCCCATAGTTCACTATGCTTCCACTTTGCTTTTGGGGGCTTTGACTGTTAAGAATCCAGAGGTTCATGCAGATGTTGGAGCTCCTTGACATGGGCCTGAATCACATTTTCCCGAGATGCAATGTTTGGACATGGTGGTGCAGGACTAGGTGTCATCCTATGAAGAACACATGGTGGAGTAGCCTGGGAGTTTGAATGACAAATATGGTTTTGCAGTGTTTTGTTTTGGTTGGGGAAATTTTTCCCAAGATTAATTTTTGTGTCCCTGTCTATCCTGAGGTGGTGCTACTATATTTAAATTATAATTGTGTATTTTCATCCTATTTAAGGGATATTTTTGTATTCGTATGAATGGGCTATAATCAAAGATTTTCTTCTTGGTTCTTTCTTGATGGTATGCCCTTTGAACTAGGTCTTATGTAATTATTATATCTATTTTAATATATTACTGTGGCATGCCCTCATTGCTTAAAAAAATAAAATTAGGAGACAAAAATAAAAATAAAACATTAAGGAAATAGACAAAGTAGACATATTTATCCAATGCATCTCTTCATCAGTTCCCCTCATATGCTAGAATGGAATTAATTATTAAAGTTAAAAATAGGAAAAATTATCATTAATAAAATTTGATGCACTCTTAAACTAGCTCTTTGATCTAATACATTTTAAATGAAATTAGAGATTTTAATAATATCCACATGACCAAGAAGTGTATGGGATGAAGAGCCACATGAAAATTTCATCACACAAATACATCATCTAAATGTAGAAGCTATATAATTGACCTTACAAAATTTTCAAATCCAAATTGATTTTGATCTATTGCGGATCTTGATTTAAAACAAAGGCTTACTATTTTGTCTAGTTTTGCTTGTTTGAACATGACAATCATATTGTCCACTCTTAGGTTGTATTTATTCTTGATACAAATTTCACTATAGGCTACACACTCCATGACATAGTGCTTTTAATGTTTACACTATTCATTTGTTATAAAATAGACATGTTTTCATTTCCCACTACTTTATAGACATTGTCTACCTATAGGTCTCACATTTGAGATGATTTGAGCTAAGGAGGAGGATCCACCAACTGAGCAACCTAACTTTTTTCCTCTCAACATCATACATGGAAATTTCAAATCACTCTCAACTGTTTATAGTAGCTTACTCAAAAAGTCCATTTCTTTAACTTAAGGTTTCAAGACCACATTAACATGCCTTTTGTTGAGGTGTCAAAAAATACCCAAAGAAGATTAGATTGACCATTGTGAATTAAGTTATAATACTTGTGTAGGAAGTCACATTTTTTCATTGCATTAATATAGCATCACATGATTTATTGCTTTTTAGATCCAATGGGCACATTTCAACTTATTATAAGTAATAATAATCAATACTAACAACCTTGAAATCACTACTAATAATGCTATAATTTTAAAAACATCAAACCTTAAATCTACAAATATTATCACAACTATTGAAATGTGCATACTATATCCTTTCTTTTAACCCCTAATAGAACCTACCAACTTTTTCACTCCCACTCACATCTTAACTTTCTCATCATGACTCCAACCAAAATTAAACTATTTAATAAAATTTACTTTCTCTCCCCAATTTACTTTGTGCACATACCATCTTGATGCAGGAGCATCTCAGGATCTCAAGCTATCTACATCAATTTGTATATAATCATGTTTTGGTGTCAATTTTGTTGTGTTTTGCAGATGTATTTGATTTCATCTTGTAATTATTTTCCCCTTCGTCGGTGTTTCTCTTTCATCGATGAGACGTTATGTGATTGGCAAGACTTCAAATGGTGTCCCATCGATAGCTCAATGGGAGATATGTTTTCAGTGCATGAGTGGGAAAGTATTTATCAGCGGGATTTGACCACTTCAATGAGAGTCTCTAAGATGTATCTTCGATGGCCCAATACAAAGCCTCAATCTCTTCGGCGGGAGATAGTTATATCACCGGGACTTGGAATGTCATCACTCTGATGGGCCAATATAGTGTTGTTGACGTGGATGTTGTACTTTGTAATTTTTTGGTGAGACATCCTATGTCGAAGGGAGATATTTAGCTGTCTCCTCGACAAGCCAATGGGATGGAGTTGAAGACTATTGGTTTCGACAGTTAATCGTTGGGAAAAAATTTCGTCATTGAAGAGGGATTTGAACTATTTTTTCCTATGGGTTGGGTAGCAAGGGAATGTATGAAGAATCGAGTAAAAACTATTCTGAGAAAGAGAATATCAATTTTGTCTTTGTAATTTGAAACTTCTAAATGTAATTTGTAATCAGTTAAATAGAAATGAAAGAGAAGGTTGTTTTATGTTGAATTTGTTGCATTGTAGTGTGGTTTTTCTGCTTGATTGGCAACCTGATAAGGCTCTTCAATCTTGACTATGCCAAGTGGTATAAGAGCAAGTTTACTCTTGGAGAAAGTGTTAAAGATATTTCCTGAAAGGGAATTTGTTGTGGGTAAGGGATCAAAGTAAGAAGACCCGCAATTGCTGAGGGCTTGTGTAAAATGGCACAAAGAGGACATGGTATAGGAAGAGGGGCATGACAAGATGTATACCCTATCATGATGGAGATGTTGAGAGGAATTTTGACCAAACTAGAAGCCGTCGAAACTGCACAATGAAGAGGTCATCATGTTGAAGACGTGAGTGATGATGAAGAAGAAAAAAATGAAGTTGACGGAGGAGAAAACCAACCTAAACTTTACCAAGGATAAGAGATGTTCATTCAAGCCTTAACCAAGATAAATACCAAACCCTTTTTTAACCCTCCGGATTGGATCACCAATATGGAGAATTTCTTTGATTTTGAAGGTACAGAGGAAGCAAGAAGGTGAAATATTCCTATACAATTTAAAAGGGCATGCATCCCTATGGTGGGATCATTTGCAAATTGATAGAAAAATAAGAGGCAAGGAGAAGATAAATTCATGGGATAGAATGGTAAGTAAATTGAAGACAAAATTCATGCCTACAGACTATCAGATAACCCTATTTAGGAAATTGTAGAACTTGAAGCAAAGAGAATCCAGTGTCAAGGAATACAAAGATGAGTTTTACTAATTGAGCATTCAAGCATATCACTTAGAGAATGAGGTTGAGCAAGTTGCAAGGTATCTAAATGGCTTGCGGGTGTCCATACAAGATGAGATTAGATTTCTCAAACTACAGAGTGTGGAAGAGGCATACTAATGTGCATTGATGGCTGAAGAGAAGCTGAATAGGAAACAACAAAGCAATAATAGGGGTAGAGGTAGAAATACTCATGGCAGAGGAAAAAGTAGTAGTGGAAGGGGATATCCTACCAAACAAGATGAAGATGGTACCTCACAGGAAATGGGAGTTAGAGGAAGCTTTATAGGAAGATAAGAATCTTCTCGAGGAAGAGGTAATTTTGGAAGAGGGAGAGGTAGAGGGTTCATCATTACATGCTACCAATGTGGGGAGATTGGACATAAGTCTTTTGATTGTACACAAGCTCAAGGTGGAGGAAAAGGAAAAGAGGCCAAAGTTCATGTGGCCCAAGCAAAGGATGAAGTAGTTGAAACTTTGAAGCATGGAGAAGACCTGGAGGACAAAGAGTCTTTGATGGTAAGAAATATTTTTTTAAGTCTTGAAAAGGAAAAAATGAAACCTATATAGAGAAGAAATTTGTTTAGAACCAAATGCAAGTCAAGTTGCAAGTGTTGTAAGGTGATCATCGATAGTGGCAACACACACAATATTGTGTCTGAAGAAATGGTAAAGAAGTTGAAGTTGAAAAGAATGAAGCATCCCAGCCTGTACAAGGTCTTATGGTTTCAAAAGGAGTACCAATTGATGGTAAGAGAATAAAGCTTGGTTAATTTCCAGATTGGTAATTACAAGGATGAAATACTCTATGATGTGATGCTAATGGATGCCTATCATATCTTGCTGGGAAGACCATGATAATTTGATAGACAAGATGTTCATGATGGTAAGAGTAATACTTATACCATTAAGAATGATTGTCAAGAATTTATTTTGAATCCTATGAAGGATAGATACGAAGATATAGAAAGTACTTCAAGGGTGTGTTTTGTCTCAGGAAATAAATTCCTGAAGGATATCAAGAGGGATGGTATTTCTGATGCATTTGTACCCCAACTATCTCAAAACCTGGAAGCATAAAAAGAAGAAAGGATGCCGATAGAAATCCAAGAATTGGTTGATGAGTATGTTGGAATAATGATCATGTAGTTACCAGATGGATTTCCACTAGTGAGATAAATTAGTCACTGTATGGATTTGATCTCAGGTGCAAGTTTACCAAACAAGGCATCATATAAGATGCCACCTCAAGAGAATGAGGAAATAAATAGACTAGTCCATGATCTTTTGGACAAGGAGTTGATTAGGGAAAGTCTCAATCCATGCATTGTACCTGCAGTATTAGCACCTAAGAAGGGAGGTGAATATAGGATGTGTACAGACTCCCGTGCCACTAATAAGATTACTATTAAATATAGATTATCATTTCCTAGAATGGATGATTTGATGGAATATTTGAGTGGAGCAAGGTATTTCATGAATATTGATTTAGAGAGTGGTTACCATCAAATCACAATCCGTGAAGGGGATGTGGAAGATAACATTTAAAATGAAGTATGGATTGTATGAGTGTTTGGTCATGCCATTTGGATTAACAAATGCACCCAGTACATTCATGAGATTGATGAGTCAAGTGTTGAAGCCCTATCTTGGTAAGTTTGTCATAGTTTACTTGGCTGATATTTTAGGGTAAAAGCATAAAGTTGTGTCACACTTTCAACCAACTTATCAACACAATTGAATTTAAGTATTTCTAACTAAAAATCAATTTTGGTCAAACATATGATCTAGTAAGATTCATTCTAGCTGAGTTAGATTCTTCCAAAAAAAATTCAACTAAAATTGTTGGCTAAAAATATATGGAGCACCACTTTGAGTCCAATTTACCAAACAATTAAAATTATTTGAAAAACTTGAAGTTTCAATAATTCCTACTAATGTAAATAACATTTAAAAAAATATAAAAATGCCCTTTTGTAGATCCATAAGTGTATTTTTCAAACATATATTTATTTTAATAGTTTAATTATTATTTTTTATTTTTGCTAAAAATAGGTTATCAACAGAAAATATTAGGTTGATTACCATGCCAAGGAAAAATACTAAAACTTATTAAAAGAATATGATGCACTAGATAAAGGAATCTATTTCAAGATGGTATAATTTTTTTCTATTTTAGATAAATATTTAATATGAAAGTTGATGTCTGATGGAAACAAATTTTTTTTGATTCACACACATTTTAATATTTATTTAAAAATATATATTTATCAAAATTGGAAAAAAAAAAATCCATGCATTAAAGTTTCATGTTATAAATACACACAAAAAATTTGAAAGAAAAAAAAAAAATTACTATGAAAAGTTTGATGTCTCATACAACTTCATTTTTTAGCATTTTATCAACAACTAAATTATAGTGTTATTTTATTAAAATATAGTTTAAAATAAATTTTTTTAAATTTTTTTTTAAAATACTAACACAAAAATACTAAAAAATACATATTTTACTAGTTTACATCATTTCTAAATTCAAAACATATATGCCACTTTTTAGTGATTCAAGTTTAAAATTTGGATCACTATTGGTCGTTTCCTTTATAAAGTGTGACATAGCATTGTGCGTTTACCCTTTAATTTTAAGTAAAACAAAGGAAGGACATTTAGAACATATTAGGGTTGTCTTGCAAAGATTGAAGGAGGAAAAACTAATGGTGAATCTAAAAAAGTGTAATTTCATGAGGAAGAGTTAGTGTACTTGGGATTTGTAGTTTTAGAAGAAGGATTGAAAATGGATCCTAAAAAGGTGAAGGCTATTGTTGAATGGCCATCACCAAGGAGTACTTTTCAAGCCTGTATTTTTCATGGGTTGGCGAGATTCTATAAGAAGTTCATAAGAAATTTCAGTGGAATATGTGCTCCCATTACATAAATGATGAAGGGAACAAGAAGAGAGTTCAAGTGGATGGTTGCAATAGAGAAGAGTTTTCAATTTTTGAAGGATAAGGTAATAGAAAAACCAATATTGGTGCTGCCAGTCTTTGGAAAATTTTTCTAGGTGGATTGTGACGCAAGTGGAACAATAATAGGAGGAGTTCTCAACCAAGAGGGAATATCGATAACATATTTCAGCAAGAAGTTGAATGAAGCGAAGAGGAAATATTCTGTATATGACCAATAGTTTTATGCCATTGTGCAAGCACTCAAGAAGTGGAGGCATTATTTTCTACCAAAGGAATTTGTGTTGTATACAAACAATCATGCCATGCAGTTCATAAATAGACAAGGTAAGTTGAACCAAAGGCATATAAAATGGATTGATCTTTTACAAAGTTATTCTTTGGTGTTAAAACATAAGAGTGGTAAATCCAATCAAGTTGTTGATGCACTAAGTAGGAGAAATTTGTTATTGAATGTGATGAAAGTGAATATTTTTGGCTTTGATCCTTTGGATGAGTTGTATGAACAAGAATCATATTTCAGAGAGGCATGGTTAGCACACAAGAATCCAGTGGAATTTGATCGAACTCCATGGTTGAAGTATTTTATTCAAGAGAATTTGTTGTTCAAAGGAAAGAAGTGCATTCCTAGAGGCTCCATGAGGGAGAATCTAATCAAAGAGAAGCATAGTGACAGATTGGGTGGACATTTTGGAATAGATAAAACAACAACTCTATTGAACGAGAGTTATTATTAGATAGGAATGAGTGTTGATGTCAAGAATATGGTACAAGGATGCAAAAAGTGTCAGCATGTGAAGGGTATGAAACAAAATACTAGATTGTATTAGCCATTACCGATTCAAGAGAGACCATGGGAACAGATTAGCATCAATTTTTTTTTGGGATTGACTCAAAATCAATGAGGTAATGATTCAATTTTTGTTGTTTTTGATATATTTTCAATTATGGCTCATTTTATTCCATGTTAGAAAACAAGTGATGCTTCCTATATAGAAATTTTTTTTTCAAAAGAAATGATGCTTCATGATACAAAGTTTGTTGGCCATTTTTGGTGCACATTGTGGAAGAAATTAGGCACACATTTGGGTTTCAGTTCAACCTACCATCCACAAACAAATGGTTAGACTAAAGTTGTGAACAAAATTTTAGGTAACGTCCTTCGATGCTTAATTGGAGATAAACCAAAACAGTGGGATTTGTTGTTTTCATAGGAAGAGTTTTCCTATAATAATTCGGTGAACAAGAGTATTGGAAAAATTCTATTCAATGTGGTGTATGGTTTCAACCCTAGGGGCATAGATGAACTCATAGATAGTGCAAAATTGGTGAGAACAAGTTTTGTGGTAGAGGATTTTGTAGAATAATTAGAGATTTACATAAAGAAGTGAAAGAAAAGTTTGAGAAGAGTACCACTAAGTATAAAGAGTTTGTTGACCACCACAAAAGAGAGCAGGAATTTCATATTAGACAACTGGTCTGGGTTCATTTAAGAAAGGAGAGGTTTCCTCAATGAAACTATGATAAGTTAAAATGAAAGAAAATAGTGTTCAAATGCACAAGACAACTGAGAGGGGGGGGTGAATCAGTTGTATCAAATTCTTTACTTCTTAACTTAATCAATTCCACTTTATCTTCAATCTGTTATTAAGTGTGAACATGAAATGAAAATAAAAGAAACACAACACCAAAGACACAAAATTTACGTGGAAAACCCAATGAGGGAAAAACCACGATGAGGATTAACTCACAATATAGTATTAATGCAATACCAGATATGCAGGCTCACTACCAGAGGGCTCATTGCCCAAATACAAAGGCTCACTACCCAGATTAAGGGCTCAATGCCTTAGGAATCACTATCCAGAAAGAGAGGCTCACTGCGTACAAAAAAATACAAAGAAATAGATAAATATCCACCACTAGGAGTTCCACACACTTCACAACTTGATCAGAATATTATAGATGCAATAAAGTACCATTGCCACAATTCGATCTTCCACACTCTATTTTTTCGCACTTGTTCACACAATTTTCTCTTGCTCGAATCGAATAATGGATGGATACGAAATTTTCTACAACTTAAATTTCTTTTATACCATATTCAATCTCAAGAACATTCTCCAAGGTCATCCATACAATTTCATTTAAAAATTCAAACTAGGTTAGCTACTCAACATTCTTGTGGTGGATAAGAATGTGAGAGGACCAATTATATATTTAATTTAGGACCCAAATAACATCTTGGATCATGCACACATTTTCTCAAATCGATGCAAAAGCATAATATAACATGTAAACACCAGGTCAGAAAAACCTAATAAAAACACCAATGATCTTTGAAGTACACGCATCACCAACAAGATAATTAGACGTGGATTTCTCAACATGCTTCACCAGTCATTTTACCATCTCTAAGAAAAACTAAGATACATTTGCAACATCTTCAAAAAACTTCATTCGCAGAGAACACTTCACCAGTTCAGTCGGGACAACCAAAAAAAACACAAGAGTTATGGAGAAGGTCTTCCAGAGTGCCAAACCACAAGAAATAATTTTAGAACATAGAAACCATCAGAAAGAGTAATCTCCCAGATCCACAAGATCTGAAACCAACTATTAGAAGACTATGGAGCCTAAACATTTCTCCCAGTCCACATCTAGATAACTCTGACAAACTAGTTCACACACACTAGTGAACATAAATTTTACTCTTTGTTGAAACAAAAGCTGAAACTCAGAATAAAAGATCCATTTAAGCTTATGAAAACACCCAAATATCCACATAGGTATATGATCAACACAAAAAAAAATTGGACCACACTAACAGAGCACGCTCAGAAAAAAATTCAACACAACTTTCATTATTTCTCAAATTTTCTCAAAAGCAGTTGGCAAATACACAACTTACTCAACCTATACAATGTTGAATTCAATGGAAAAACCACCAAACACATCCATACTTGCAACAAATAGGTCCTCGCCAGATCCTACGTAATTTTTCAACCAATACTTATGAAGTTGAACTTTCATAGAATGTAGATATATCTCCTATCTTCAATGTCAGTGATCTATACAAAAATTTTGAAGGAGAGACAAGTACTAATTTTTTTTTTCTTGTGAATATCATGGATAATATAGGTTGGGTGAATTAGCTACTCGAGAAGAAAACTGAAGAAGTAGATGAAATCATTGATTCTAGGGTTGCAAAGAAAACACGTGGTAAAGAGTACATAGAGTACCTAGTTTGTTGGAAGGGAAAATCAATGGATGAAGAATCTTGGTTAAAGGCACATGAGCTAGCTCAGTTTGGAATATCAATTCTAGATTGGCCTAAATGTTCCTGAGTCTCCACTCAGGGAACATTTCTCCTTCTCGGGGTGTTTGATGGAGGAGCATCTTGGGCTCTCAAGCTATCTGCATCAATTTGTATATAATCATGTTTTGTTGTCAATTTTGTTGTGTTTTGTAGATGCATTTGAGTTCATCTTGTAATTATTTTCCCCTTCATCGATGTTTCTCTCTCATTAGCAAGATGTTATGTGATCGATGAGACTTCAAATGGCATCCCATCGATAGCCCAATGTGAATATTGTGTGTCATTAACAAGACATTATGTGATCGATGAGACTTCAAATGGCATCCCATCGACAACTCGATGGGAGATATGTCTACGGTGCCTGAGCGGGAAAGTATTTATCGATGGGAGTTGAGCACTTTGACAAGAGTCTCTATGTTGTCCCTCTGACGACCCGATACAAAGCCTCAAGATCTTTGGCAGGAGATAGTTATATCATTGGGACTTGGAATTTTGTCACTTTGATAGGCCGATACAGTGTTGTCGACGTGGATACTATTGTACTTTATGATTTTTCAGTGAGACATCCCATGTCTAAGGGAGATCATTAGCTATCTCCTTGACAAGCCGATGGGATGGAGTTGGAGACTATCTATTTCGAAGGTTCGTGTGCTTGACATTTAATCATTGGGAAAATGTTTCATCATGGAAAAGGGGTTTGAACTATTATGTCCTATGGGTTGGGTAGCAGGGGAATGTATGAAGAATCAGGGAAAAACTATTTTGAAAAAGAGAATATCAATTTGGTCTCTATAATTTGGAACTTTTGAATGTACTCTGTAATCAGTTAAATTGAAATGAAAGAGAGGGTGGTTTTTTGTTGAAGTTGTTGCATTGCAGCGTGGTTTTGTTGCTTGATTAACATCCTGACAAGGCTCTTCAATCTCGACTACATAATATCCTTTAAATATATTTACATATGTTTAAAAGAAAAATTTGAATTCTCCATTTTAGAAGATAGACAAGGTGATACGACCTTCAAGTGTGGGCGAGCATTTGTACTAAAATGAGGGTTTGAAATTAAAAGAGGGTGGAACATTGTGTTGAATATACTACATACTGAGAGGGGGTGAATCATTATTATTTTATAAAAATTAATTATTAACCATCCAATTATCAATCCACATATAATTGCAATAGTGGAACATAAAAGTGATCATAACATATTAACACCAGGATTTTTACGTGGAAAACCCAAAGTGGGAAAAACCACACTGAGGGTTAGCTCACAGTATATTATAACCAGTTATAAGATATTAGAGGGATCCTTACCAGAACTCACTGTCCTTGAAAAGGATCGCAACCTGAATATAAAATATGGATTATTTCCAAAATAAAAAAAGGTGTCACTCACTGCAAAAATGAACTGAAGAAGTCACCTACAAAGTGTTGAAAGAAGTTCTAATTATGCCCTGAAAATATCAAAAATCTTAGGTTGTTGGTGTACAAACACTATTAGTAACTTCGCTTTATACACTTATCACATCATTCATACACACACACACACACACACACTATTGCTTACTATTTAATCACTTTTCTATCATATATATACCATAACTTCCTTTATCAATTAGGTTGACCTAATTAAGAGAACACCAAAAATTCAAAAATTTCTTGTTGGCTTAATACAAAATTCCTTTTGATGCACAAAACAAGACGTGTTATCCAAACATTAGGTTGGCTCAGACCTAAAGAGGAACACACAAAACATAAAACTTGTAATCCAAAATAACTCCAAACTTTTGTCATTTGGATAGCTCAACCACATCACAAAAACATGTTGAAAACTTGTTTATACCTATAACTAACATTCCTGATTAACATATCAAAATCTCATTGAATTCCTTTTTACTAAGAAGATTTCTAGACCAAAATATCAGATCAGTATGGACGGATACTTTATTTAGTCAGTTACCAACCAATGTTGGAATCAATGACAACAAACTTGAAGGTAACCTTCTTCATTCTTCCAACAATCTCCCCCTTTGTCATTGATGGAAACATGTGCCAAAAATGAGAATTGCTTCAAAACAAAAATTATGTTCAACTCCCCCTAACATATGTATAGAAACAAAAATAACATATTTTATCTCCTCTTCTCCTCTTCTCCCCTTCTCCCTTCTCCCATTCTCTTCTCCCCCTTTGACATCAAGGAAAAAGGACAGGGAAAAACTTCAAATTCAGGAACTGGGGACACCTTGTAACTCCTTGAGAATCACTTCCCAAGTAGGCTTTCCATCATCCTAGACTCCTTTTCCCTGGAGAAATTTTTATACAGAGATTCTATTTCCGCCAAGAATTCTTTTCCTTCTTCCAGAGTGGGTGGATTAATGTTCATTTTCTCAAGTTTTTCTACTTCCATAAGTGCATTTGATATTGTAACATGTCTGGGCATAACTAGATCTCCAAGTTGGGCATACTGTCTCATAGCCTCTTCTTTGTTCCTCTACAGGATAAAAAATTTATTTTGAAGATCTACAATAGAAACCCACCTAACATAGTTTCTATCACTGGTAATCTTATAATCTTTGGAGACATTAGCAAGTTGAGACTCAATTGAGTCCATTAGATCCTTGATACCTCCAGTGGCTTCCGACCATTTCATGCAATAAACAAATAGTAGTTGAGATTCTTCGTCACATTCTCTTACCTCTTTCAAAGTCAGCAAAGCCTTGTCACTTGCAACAGTACACTTATCTTGTAGAAAAAACAACCTTTTCTCTAACAAAGTTGAATATACTTATTTTTCATTCTACATCTTAAGATTAGATGTGCACTCTTTAACATAATCAACTATAAGCCTCAAATTTTCAATCAAAGCTAAAGAGTTGTCAGGAGCCACATTGGGGGCTATCTCTTGTAGATATTTGATAGCTTCATTTATTAGCTCATTGAAATTTTGATATGACTCTGTAGCCTCCTGTATGATAGATTTGATAAAAGTGTCACTTAGCCTTATCCTATCACTAGGTGTAATCTTTGTCAAATCCACATAACCTAGGTGAGATGGCAGCTTGACTAGGTGAGGTGGAAGCACAGGTTGGATTATAGTTTGTCTTGAAAGAAGACCTTTAAGAGTACTTCCGGATGAATCTCTCGATGGCTTTGATGGTTCAGGGCCTTTGGGAATTTCTCCTTTAGCTAGGATGGTTTTCTTATCTTCCTCTTCTTCTTTTCTTTTTCTTTTTCTTTTTCTTTTTATTCTTCTTCTTCTTCTTCTTCTTCTTCTTTTTCTTTTTCTTCTCCGATTGAATTTTTAGAGGAATTTTCTCTATTTTCTTTCTCCGTTCTATCCTCATCATCCTTGTCTTTATCATTATCTTTTTCTTTATTTCATTCACTTTCATCTTCATTTTTCTCTTCCTTGTTCCTAGTGGATTCTTGATGTTCTTCTCTCTTTTCACAAGATTGATCTTTATGATGATCATTAGACCTCTTAATATTAGTTTCTTCTATTTCCATTGGAGGGGAAGGGGTCTTTGGAGCACCAAGTGTCTCATCAATAATCTCCAAGATTGGGTTATCCAGATTTTTTGCAATAGTTGCATATTCCTAAGTCTGAGTAGTGTGAGACGAAGAATTGGTTCTTGTCCCATAACTCATTGCCAATTTCCTAATCACATCATGAGTTTCTTGCCTTAATTTTTCAACATATTCATCTTCCTTAGTCATTATCATGTTGATGCTTTGCTTGACTCTAAACAATGTTGAACATTTTTTCAACAAATTTTTAGCTTCTATCTCATAATAAATTGAGCTAATAGATTTTAAGGCTTCACTTCTCATCTTGTTTTTGACATTCAAAGCCTCTTTCCTTCTAAGTACTAACTCTTTCCACACATTTTTTGTAACTTTTGACTATATGGTATCCATGTTTTTGTTATAAATAACTATGTATCAAGAAATAACATTTATGATGGTTTCTTTTCCTTCATCATTAACTTCATCATATAACTCAACAGTTGACATGAGATCATTGTCAATCATATTGTTCACTAAGGTTTTGAGAGCCAAGGGTGGATGATTACTTACCGAAGGAGAACCAACCATTTTCTCCACATGATCAAATGAGCCTTCTTCATTCTTCTTTGTATGCGCATGTATTCGATAGGCATCCTCCTCTTCCTCTATCTCCTCATCAGTGGTGATCTCTATACTGGTTTTGACTCCTTCACCAGAGGTGCTACCTCTTTTGTTCCTTTTTAGCTAATGCTCATCTTCTAGACCAATTTCAATTTCTTCCTCAACATCACTCTGACTCCTTTTCTTGTGAGCTCTTTCTTTCACTCTTCTTCTTCCTCCTGAAATAGAAAATGGTGTAGCAATAGGCGTGTCCTTGTTAGATGTCCTATTACTAGGACCGATAGGTGTAGTAACATCAAAAGATGTAGGTAAACTTTGTTCTTTCCTTTTCTCTTTCTTGATATTATCACCACTAGGAGTACCAGAACTAGAAATAGGTGTTGGTGTAGCACTAGAAGATAGCCTTCCTAATTTTTTGGGTCTAGAGGATTATTCACTAGATTTGGCTTTCCTTTTATCAAAAGCTTCCTTCAACTATACTATATCATCTTCAGTATATGTTTGACCTTGGAAGAAAGCTTCGACCTTATTTCTTCATTTAGATGTTGTGGCCTCCAAATGTATTTCAATAGATTTATCCTCATAAGTACCAAGCCTAGGTAGAGAGGGGTGCTTAGGACTAGCCAATAGAACCTCAATGTACCTTTCTACCATTTTCTCTTCAATATCATATCCTAGAGGTTCAATCCATCAAATTCTGGGTTCCACGGCCTTAATGATGCATTAATTAGTAGACACAAGAAATATTATCTCCTCATACTTATTCACCAAAATTCTTGGAATCCTGTCCCTTTCATGCATTTCATTCTGAAAGATTGCAAAGAAAGCAGTAAGGGAATTATTTTGTGCCCTAAAATATTCTAGACTATGTAGATGATCACTAATTTGATGAGCAACCAGCTTGGTGTTATCCCATATTATGTTATTTCTTCCTGGTATCTCCTTTATATAATATAATAACAAACAAACAACTAGAGTGCCAAATTTAAAGACATGCTTCTTCGCCTTTATCATACTCAGTTTTTCCATAAGTTACAACCTCAACAGCTCACATAGATCAAAATCCTTTCGATTCACCACCATTTCATAGGTTATTTGAATTGCCATGGCCGATACTGAATTTTCTCTATTTGTGAAGTAGAGTGTTTTCCCAATCATAATGGCAGAATACTTGATGACAGGGTTTGTCATAGAATTCGTGGTTAGGGCTCTTCCATCAAACTTGGCACCGGTTAACCTTGTGACCTCACCATTTTCACTCCCTTTAGAAATCGAATGGCACCAGTGTTGCAAAGACCATTAATAGCTTGAATTGCCTCCTTGTTGATAATCCCTAGTTCATTTATCCACACAAGATTGTTGTTAACCTACTGAGGGCCATATTGAAAAATTTCACTTTACTTTCTTTGGAAAAATTCAGAAACTAGTTCCAAACATTCAACTTCATTCGAACTAGATTTTTGTTGGTGTAAATAAAGTCTTGTACCTAGTTAATTCATTACTAGGGGACTTATTTACACATGTTAAGTTTACTTAGGTCATAGGAAGGAATATTTCTAGGTGTTAGTTGTCATTAGTTGTTATCTTATCTTTTGACAACTACTACATGTGAACCTAGGTAAGTGTGATTAGTTGTCTCATGTCATATGATTAAGACACTTGTCATAATCCTATGACATCTTGTATCTCACCTTGGCTATATAAC